>SNQJ01S0052283.1:19065-31610 GCA_010110895.2 Picea sitchensis | reverse complement strand
TATTAACTCACTTCTTATTTTATCTTATTATGCATTCATCTATTAACTCAATTATTTTATATTATATTACACATCTTGCCACACATTTTTTAAAATTTTTAAAATTTAGATTATCTTAAATAAATAAGAAAAAATACTTAAAAGAAATTATTAATCAAAATTATTTATCCTATTAAACCAATTTAATTATTACTTTTAGTTAGCTTACTTTTTTAGCCACTGCTAAAGTTTAGTGAAGTATACATACCCTACCTCCTTTAGATTTGAACTTGTAACCTCTTATGAAGAAACACATATTCTTAACCATTAAATCTACTCAGACTATTTTAAAATTCAATAAATTCCATTATTGAAATATTATAATATCAATAAATTCCATTATTAAAACATAATAATAAAATTGGTTTGTTTTCTCACTTAAAATTCTATTTCTAAAATCCCAAATTTTTTCATCCTTAAAATTTCAAATTTTAATTTTTCAAACTCCATTCTTGATATCCCAAATTTTAATTGTTCAAAAATGTTAGAAATTTGATCTTTGAATAACAAAATATTAACTCTTTTACCACCAAAATGCTCCCGCTACCCTTCATACATCCTCTCACTATAATTTTATATCTCTCAATGTAGAATACCCCAAACGATGCCCTCACTGCCAAAATAATCAAACAACGAATAGTTCGCATTAGATCGGTGACATTTTCAACAATCATGAACGTTTAGACTTCGTCTAAAATCAAAATTAATGAAAATGTTTTTTTTACATACAATTTCCTAATATAATTATATTAGGAATGAAAATGTTTTTTTTTACATAGAATTTCCTAATATAATTATTATAATATAATTATTATAATATGATTATTGATATATGATTATTGATATATTGAAGGTTGATGTAATTTGGTAACAAATTCAATTATAACACTAACAAGCTCACAAATGTTATTTTTGACTTAAATGTTTATATGAATGAATAAAATAAACTTATTTTAGATTTATTCTCTTTTTAAAAACAAATTATCATTTTGAAAAACTATAATACTAATATTATATATCAATATATATAATATATATTATAGAGTAATGAGTTTAATGTTTTTTTAAAGAAGTGAGGTGCTTGCATGATATTAAAAATTTGAGAACATTTTTTATCATTGGTTTTTAGGTGATTATTTCATTGCTAGAGGTGTGAAAACTAGAGTTCATGCTCAATTATTCAAACATTAGAAATGTCACAATGTAGCTAACAATCATGTCCATATATTTGTTATTAATGTTCATTGGCTTGGGTGAAAAAAATACAAAAGGTTGAATGTGTGAGAAAATATAATATTTTGAGAAGCTTATACTTTTCTTTTTATCTCTAAGTGTTTAATAAATATAGGGTTAAGATGAACTTTTGATATATATTTAATTGTAATTTATATGGGCTAATCTCTCATTGTTTTGTTGCTTCCAACAGATTTGCATGAAAGAGTGTAATGGCTTAGTGTAAAGGGAAGATTAAGGAATGCTCTAGAGGAAGATTCACAATGTACCTTCCATTTCTTTCACACCTTCGGGCTTGTGCTTGGAGTTCCTCTACATAATTTGCTTACTAGATTTTGAATTTGTGGGTTACACATGCAAGAACTTTTCTAAGTTTATATCCTATTGGGTATAGAGATAGAAATGCCTATTAGGTATAGTGTGTTTGTCAACTATATAATCAATGGTCATTTGTCAATGTTGAGGTTCTTGCTAGAAAAAAACCAATAGAGAGCACTCCTCAGCAATATTCAACCAAGCCTCAGGAAACACAGACAGAGGAACAAGAGCACTTTAATAGTCCATAGGATCCTCCACAGGAACCAGAGGATTTTATTGACCCACAAGAACCAACAAGTAGCATTCTTGAGGAAACAAGCACCAATCTAGAAGAGAAATATGAATTAGAACAAGGGGTCCTTACCAATCCACAAGAACCAGTGAGAAACACTTTTCAGGAATGGCCTACCAAATCACAAGAATCAGATAAAGAAGAACTAAAAGAAGAGGATCTTGGTGATCCAATAAGAAAAAAAATTGGAGACAACTTTGTCGATGCACAAGGGCTAGGAAAACATGATCCAAAAATAGAGACTGTTGAGCCTGAGAGGAAGCATACTACTACATCCTGGGTAAGAATTCTACACTCCTTACCTATTTAGGCATCTTTGGTAAAAAAAAAAAAACATAATTTTGAGAATGAAGAACTGAAAGCTACATCTCAACTTTAAAATGTTTGAGGATGTGCTTGATGAACAAAGAGAACCTGATAAATTAGGTTACCCTTCAACAAGTCCTCTTGTTGTAGGGTAACCCTTCACTGGATTACAAGAAAAATCTCAAATTAAAGAAAAAAGGGAAGTAGATTTCCACGCCACACACTTTATGTTAATTGATGATGCCACCCAGACAAAATAGAGCAGGAATTAGCAGAAAATAGAGGATTCACAAAAAAGCATGACATCAATGAAAATAAGGAGGAAACAATAGAGGTATATTGTAGTGTCAGTGACCTCCATGGTCACCTTGATTTCTCTAACCCTAAGTAATTGTTGGTTGCAAAGGGACATGCAAAAATTTTTGGCTGAGGGAGATGATAAGTACCTAAATTGGCATACTTTCAGCACTTATCTAATATATTTTTCTTACCATTTTCCACTAATCATTTCCTTTTTAACACCTTCCTTATCTAGTTTTCTCACACTTTTCATCTAGGTATGAATCATTCCCCATATTCCATTTTTATGTTATTCTTACATATTTCATAAGGAACTTGTTACATTCATGCACTAACATTTCTATACAAGAGAAATTACATTGGTTTCCTTACAGTCGTTGCAACTCCCTATAGTAGGTGAAACTCCTTACAATGGTCACGATTCCTCTTTGTTGCTACAAATTTAAGCAAAATACAACTATTTCAAATCTAATTGCACTCTTTGTTGTTGCAACTCCAAGTACGCCATTGTTGTTGCAATTCCAAATGACATTGTTTCTACAATTCCATGTACGACGTCATTCTTACAAATCAGAGTACAAAGTTTGCCAGCACAACAATCAACAACACAGTCAATGGCTAGGGAACACTCCTCACATAGGAAAGTGTTGGGAGGAAAGTGGACAAATGAAAGAGAAATTTATTTTCCTACCAACTATTGCTCAGTTAATCTGACTCAGCACATGCTTGATCCTTACTTAAATTTGGCAATATCAATGTAAATAGAGAACGGTCAATTATCATGGCTATCCATCTGTCCCTTTTTTATTTTATTTTAGACATCATTTGTACTATATAAACACCCCATCTCCCTTGAGCTTAGGAGGAAGAATTACTCTGGCGATAGAAATTGATTGTTATTGTAACTTTCATACTTATGAAATATAATTTTCAATCTTCTCTTGTTCGTGTGTTGATTTGTTAGTGATCGAGTGGTTCGGAATTCGTATCTCAGTGCCTTTTCTAATGGGGTAGGCCCCCCTACTTAGTCAGGTACTTCTTGTATATTAAATAATAGGACTAGCATTTCATTTATGTTCATTTAAATTATGTAGTCATTTTGTCTTTCTATATTGTTTCAATTCTAGATTTCAAAGACAATTAATTGCAATTTAGGTGTGATTAATAATTATTTTTTTCGTTTTGTGAGTTCTACAACCATAAGCTGCAAAACAGTGTCAATTCAATTTATGTAAATTTGTAATCGTAGGCACTGCTGCAACTCACATTGTTGCAACTCGTGTTGTTGCAACGTTCACGTTGCATCTTGGTTGCTGCAACTCAGCTTTTAGTTTTACTTTATTCTTCTTTCTTTCATATTTACGACAGCTTAGCTTCGTTAAGTGTGTTGCACAGTGGCGCGCAGGTCGCTCGGGAAAATGGTGACTTATCTGTTTAACCGGTCAACGGGGGAGTCGTTTGAAGTCAACGGGGTAGTTGGGAAGGTTGTTCGGGCATGGTCGTAATTTCAGTAGCAACGGTGGAGATTTAAATACGATTAGATAAAGCATCAACTGTTTGTTTGTGTAGTTATTTGAAACTGTTTGTTTCTTGCAGTGTAATTTGGAGATGCACGGAGTTTAGTGAATGATTTTTAATATGTTTCTTGCTGTTATTTGGAACTGTTTGTATTTTAATATAATTTGGAGATACATTGATTTTAGTGAATGATTCTTAGTATGTTGAATGTTGTGTTTATGTTAATAGATTAATATGACATCATTTTAGTTATAGAGTGGGTTAATTCGGGAGCAATTTTTTCTTCTGATTTAATTTTTTGACAAGTTTTCTGATGATGCAGATTCAAATTCATTTTTTTTTGTCTGAAAAGAGGGAAGAATGCTTCATAGTTAGCTTACTCCTTCCAACCATTGGTAAAGTCTAAAGGAGCAGTGACATTTCCAATAGTCAAGAAAGTTTAGACTTAGTCTAAATTCAAAATTCAATGAAAATGTTTTTTTGTTTACATAGAATTTCTTAATATAATTATTATAATATGATTTTTGATATGTTGAATGTTGATGTAATTTGGGGACAAATTCAGTTATAACACTAACAAGGTGACAAATGTTATTTTTCACTTAAATGTATGAATGGATATAAGTAAAATAAATTTATTTTAGATTTATCTTCTCTTTAAAAACAACTGATCATTTTGAAAAACTATAATACTAATATTATATATCAATATGTATAATAGTCATACCATATAGTAGTGATATTATATAGTAGTGAGTTTAATTTTTTTTTAAAGAAATGAGGTGCCTACATGATATGACAAATTTAAGATTTTTTAATCATTGGGTTCTTAGGTGATTGTTTCATTTGTAGAGGTGTGAAAACTAAGTTCATACTCAACTACTCAAACATTAGAGATGTCACATTATAGCTAATAATCATGTCCATATATTTGTTAATAATGTTCATTGGATTGGGTGAAAAATCTACAAAATGTTGAATATGTGATAAAATACAATATTTTGAGAAGCTTACATCTTTCTTTTTATCTTTAGGTGTTTAATAAATATAGGGTTAAAATGAACTTTTGATAACTATTTAATTATAATTTGTATGGGCTAATCTCTCTTTGTTTTGGTTGCTTCCAACATATTTGCATGAAAGAGTGTAATGGTTATTGAGAGGGAAGGTTATTCCCAACAATATGCATGTCTACCAGTCGTATGCTCATCTACTTCTACTTGAAAGAGATGAAGCGAGCGGGTAGGTCATACATATGCGACCAAATAGGAGCACTAGAAAGTGGGAGATTATTTGTCATTCATAACCTTTGCTAGGAAAGTCACGGCCACATGCTTGGTTGGCATGGAAAATAAAGGAAAATGGATAGTGATTTAAAAAAAATGGAAAAGAAAGGTAAGTGGAAAGTTGTAGTCCCGATTAACGGAAATCAAAACCTCAAAATAGGAAAGATGGCTCCCCTAACTTAGGAGGGGGAGGAAAGGAAACCCAATGTATTTTAGCTCACGTTATCCCACAAGTTGGGGAAAGAGCCACACGCTTTTCTAGGAAAGTAACGCTCACTCACTTGGCTAGGATGGGAAGTGGGCCATTAGTGGGTGATAAAAGGTCTTTCTCCCTCTATGTATCCCTATATGCCTCCCTTCTATTTAGGCAAGAAAGTCGCAAGATTGATCATATCCCTAACTATTTAGAATATTCCTAACCTAGCTAGCCTAAGCTGTAAATAATGGGTATTGGTATGATGGCTAGAATACCTTACTAACTGGGGAAGACCCTATAGTGGGCCATCCCGATCAAAGGTATGTCGGGAGAAAGTATGGGAACAGACCTGAAAAAAGTGATACATTGAGCCAATGTTTATAAGTTATACCGAGCTAATATTTATAAGTAATAAATTGAGCCAATATTTATATATGTGATTACGATATTGACCCGCTTTCTTCTCGAGGGAGAGACATAACCGGTTTTTCCAACCAGGAGGCTAGGGGAAACATATCGGAGTTAACCCAACAAATTGAACCAAATGGCCATTTTCATGCTAAAAATTTCTACTTTAACCAAACGAAGGTAATTTGATACATCTTCGGTCCTTTCCCGATGCTTGAAAGAGGCTTTGTTCCTCTTTCATCCATTTTGTTAATAGAATTCACTGCTCAAGGGAATTAACATTGTATTACGTGAGCCATAGAGCTTTAGCAAAGTTATGGGAGCATGAACTAACTGTTACGAGAGAAGGGTATTCACTAAAGTTGGCATTAGAAAGGGAAAGGGACTCAATCCCCCTAGGGGAAAATTTCGGTGGAATTCGTCCTCCAATCAATCTATTATTTCAAAGTGAACTCTTCCCAAGGACGAGGGAAATTCTAGACATAACTCCACTATGGTTAGAAGGGGTGAGGTAGCCATTGAGATAGGTCACGAACTATTCTATCCATTTAGATGGGGATCTATCCATAGAGATGATTATAGAGATGACTAACCCTCACCTCAGAGCTTACTACTAATTGATTTTGGACCTTCCTTTCAGTAAGCAAGAGACTTAGCCAGTGCATGCCTTGCCTTCTTTATAGCAAGTCCATTCAAGAACTCTCAATAGACCTTTCCTTTAAGAAGGCCAGGTAAGGTCGCCCTTATATTTACTCCTTGATTTCTAAGATAAATCTTCTAAAGGATGAGGGATCCCTAGCAAACATCAGAGACATAGAAAGGTTATACCTTCCCTATTTGGTGGGTCAGGGACTATAGTAAGTTTTGCAGACCTAGAATTCCCCTGTTGCAGGTGGAAGGATCTCTCACCCACTCGATGGATCTATGACTACGCCTTCCAATCAATCAATCCATCTATCTCTAGCTCTAACTAGTGAGACAATAGCTCTAACTAGCAACTTCTGCAGTGATGGATCACCAGTTTTAGTGGGTGACACATTACAGGGATCTCTCCTAGAAAAGTAGATAGACCTCTCAATCAATCCATCTATCCCTCACTAGTATTGTTAGATCAGAATAGATGTAGGGCTGCGCCTTCCTTGCATCATTTGTCAATGATTATCTTATCGAACTAATGATTCTAACTGTTCAGTCAGTCGATGACTCTATTCCGTTATCGAGTTGTAGATAGGCCTTTTCATAAACATGTCTATTATTGAGCTTATGAATTGTTCTATCCATTATAACCATTGACATGGGTCACAAACCATTGATTCTATCCATTCTATCCATTTAGATTTTATCCATTATGAACTGGCTATAAATGAGTAGTATCCTCAATCTAACAGGTATGTCTGTGCTGAAAATGAGTATGACTGGCTTGAACAAAGATAGACTCTAATAGAGTCTCTAGTCCATTAGCCACGTAGATTTCCAATGATTCTATTATCGAGCTAATGATTATTGAACTCTTGAGCTCTAGATAGTCCATTAGCCACAAGGAAGCAACAACCCATTGATTGTCTCCTTAGTCCAGCGAACCAAGGACGGTTGAAAGGATTTATATGCCAAGATTCAACTTCCAATCAATCAATCAATCATTCTTCCACCTCGCTCGCCTGACTAGGGTACATATAACATTACATAAGTGTCATGTGTTCAGTTGGACCTGTGTAGGTGCGAAAGTGCTATGGTAGCAAGTTCGAATATGTCAGGTAGATAGATCTAGGTAAGAGAGATCCATTTGGGTGGCATCAATCGAGGTCTCAATCAGATCGATGAAGATCAGGTCTCTGGTCAATGAAGGCAGGTTGGAAGGTATCAGGTCAGTTTAGTCGAGCAAAGCAACATCATCAGTGTTCTTGTCGAGCAAAGCAACATCGGGTCGTGTTGTTTTCCTATCGTCACATTCTATCGTAACAGGTGGGTCTATCCATAGGTTCTCGACACACGTTCTAGCCACATGGGTTCGACCAACCTCATGTTAGTTCTTTCAAGCCTAACATCTAGCCACCACAGGTTCTAACATCCACAGGTTCATCAACCAACCTCAGTTTAATTAGCTCCATCAAGTCTCACATCTAGCCACCATGGGTTGTAGCATCACGGGTTTGCCGAACTTTGGTTTCTTTCACCCAGCCATCGGGTTCGACCAGTGAGAGAGAGGAGAGGTACCTGGCCTATTTGAATCTAGAATTTAGAGGTACCAAATCAATGAAAAGAAAGTAAACGGGTCAGTTAGAGAGAGATGGTGCTTAGCAAGGATGAGAGAAACCTCTTTCATTTACATTTTATCCCATTGGAAACTCTCTTTTTAACCTGATATGATATGAGTTCCAAAAATCTGTTTGAAATAATCTTACTTGATGGGTACCATGTTATCGACCTTCTGCCTACTTGAATTACCTTTATGTGCAACAACAACCAACAATCTTGGATTGGTGGATCATTTTCACTATTTGAAACTGGTGACAATGAATTCCTCCAGGATTAGGATTTCAGATCCTATAATCCAGCATTGGTTGTAACTAATAAGACCAAGTTAGAATATGGATGAGATTGCATTTAATAATCAGTTTTCATGTGTAAATTAATATAAATTCATGTAAGCTCGTAGAGGAAGAAGGAGTGTGAGTGAGTTGTTGTAATACCCATAATTTGAATAATAAGACAACCGATACATTCGCTTGGTGGATGTAGCCCAACGTTTGGGTCAACCACGTGAAATCTGTGTTTATTATCTGTGTATTTATTGATTGTCTAATATGATATTTGTGTTTCTGCATTTACAAATATAACAAGTGGTATCAGAGTAGGTTGGAGGAGAGGCTATTGAAGGAAACAAATTATCGGAGGAGCCGTAGGAGTGAAACCCGTGTAAGGTGCATCAATTTCTACATCATCACGGGGGCCTCCTCTTGGAAGGTGCAACGTCCTATAGGCCCAACTTTCCTCTCTGAAAAATTCTTGAGAGCATCGCACCCTGGCTGCATCGAGAGGGGCGAAGACCCATTGAAGAACGTCGCAGCCTGGCTGTATTGAGAGGAGTGGTGACCCTTTGGAGCACGTTGTAGGGAAGGTGCATCAGGAGGTGTGATGAATCCTTAAAAATTCACATTTTTTTTGCAATAATTTAAGATATTGTCGTTTGGAAAAGTTTAGAGTCTTTGGAAGTAAATGCCAAATCAAGATGGGAAAATGGGAAATTTTGATTCTCAAGTGGACAAAGGCATATTGGTTGGGTACTCAAGCAAAAGGAAAGCATACAAATTATTCAATATAAGACTTCACTAGATAGTGGAAAAAATCAATGTAACAATTGATGAGACACATGGATGCAAAATAAAAGAAGAGAGAAAAAATCTAGTGGAATAGTTTCACAAAGAAGAAGTAAAGGAATAAGAATTAGAAGAAAAAGATGAAGAAGAGAAACCAAAAGCAGAGCATGAACAACAAGATATTTAGGAACCTCAAAATACACCTAGAAAATGAGTGCAGAAGAATCATCCTTCATATCAAATCATCGGGAATAAAGATCCAGGAGTGGAAACCAGAAGAAGAATCCAATCACGAGAAATAGAACACCTAACACTACTATCTACAGTTGAGCCAAGCAACTTTGAAGAAGCCAGTAGGGATGAATTATGGATCAAAGTCGTGGATGAAGAATTAGATCATATAGAGAAGAATGACACTTAATAACTGTTTCTAAGGCCTAGGAACAAGAATGTGATCGGAACAAAGTGGGTTTTGATCCAGGTGGATATTGGTATCCACCCACCTATTCCAACTGGCTCCTCTTGACAGTTTATAGTTCATCATGTTCTTTTGTAATCCTTTGTAATTGTGGGTTCTACACTTCTGGGGTTGTCTGAAGCCCTACACAGTTTCTAGGTGAATATTGGTGGACGTCCACCTAATCCAACTAGATTATTTTTTAATTTTTCATATCAACACATCTTTTTATACTTCTAGGGTTGTTTGGGGCCCTAAACAATGTTTTTTTGGTGTGACATAGTTAAACAATAGACTAATTTAGAGTTTGATGGGACAATGTCTAGTTATCAAAAATACCTTTCCAACAAGCTATCATGCGCCTAAAATGGAGGTTGTATGAAAAAGTTGTGACCTCGGGAATTTGAGGTACCAACTTACCCATCATGGCCCACATAAATTTTGGCGTTTCATATCCTAGGCTTAGGTTTTTGGATGTCTAGGGTTTTGGAATTCATGAGTAATGTTAAAAAGGCCTTTGGAGCCTCATTATAATCATTTTTCTCATACATATGTGCGTAGCAAGCCACATCTCTTCTCATAGATAGATACCACCATTCGAGCAAGTTGCTTCCAGTTCTGCAGTTTTACAGTTTCAGCCTATTTTATTTATTCAATAGAAGTTATTGTTCATTGGATACCTATTATTGTTCTCCATAACTCTGTGTTATTTTATTTAGTATGTTGTTCTTTTCGGTTCTCTCATAAATCCATATCAGTGGTATCAGAGAAGTCTTCTCTTCATTTATTTTTCTTTGTGCATGTCCCCGACAAGATCTAGGTATAAGAAGTTGGGACTCGAACCAGTTGAGCCTTTGGAAGATTGGCCATGTTGAGCCTGAAAAAAACCCATAGGAGACGAGAAGAAATATGATGGAGCAGGAAATCCTTTTAAAATGTTTCTTAAGGAAGCCTTTTTAGGACAAAGGAATGAAGTTTTGGACAACTTTGCACAGATCCTTCAACGACTGCCCACTTGAGACACATATTCATCAAACGACCATGCAACCCCCTTCAAGGTACAAGTAAATTTTGATATTCCATTATATGAAGGACTGATAGATGTGGATGTTGTATATAAATGTATGAAACTTCTCAAAGGCCATTTTTCGATCCACAATTTTTCTGACAGGGGAAAGATTACTTTTTCACTCCTCAAAGTTGTCCCCCATGTTAAGGACTAGTGGGATACTTACTCTGAGAAAAGGGACATAGAGGAATATTCAATATTTTCGGTCTCCCCCACATGGGATTCCATTAAGGAACAATACTGCCTTATTGGAAGCTACGAGGACTGGTACATAAGATGGATTACGCTGCGTCAGGAAAGGGACCATACAGTACCATATTTTACCAATATTTTCCATACCTTGTGCACCAAATTGGGTATCAAAGACTCTTAAAAACATCTGGTTCTCAAATACCAAGATTTTGTTCATATATACAATAAAAAAAAATGGATTTTATGGACATCGCATCAAGGTGTGACTTATCGATATGTTATCAAGATCGAGCAGAAATTTAAGTAGAAGATGCGAGAGTTTGGATTTGCAAACTCCTCATAGCAGAAGTAGGGAAAAGGCAGCCCCAACCCACAAAACAAGGGATAGAGAAAAAAATTTCCACTCTCAGGACAACAAGTCCAAGCTACAACCCAAGAAGGGTAATGAGAAGATGAATAAAGACACAATAAAATGGTGTGAATACCATATACTCCCTTGTCACAACACCAAAGAACGTCGTTATAAGCAGTAACTGGTGGCCAAGTTTAAAGCTTCTGAGTTAGAGGAAGATTATAACTCTGAATCATAAAGTGGAAGTGGATCATCGATATTGAACCCAGTGCTAACTTTGCTATCACCAAAGTCCAACCAAGCAAACCAGAAGAACTAGAGGAAGGGGAATGACTCTTTCACTCACAGATGTGGGTAAAAAGAACTCTGTTTCATTTCATTGTCGATAACGACAGTCAGAAGAACCTGATTTCAGCATAGGTCTTCAAGCAGCTGGACCTATCAATAATCCTGCACCTGCAACCCTACACCATCGGCTAGCTTCGTGAAGGATGAGATCTTCGTGTCAGCCAATAGTTTTGTCTACCCTACAACATCAAGCCCTTCAAGGATGAGGTATTGTGTGGTATTTCTCATCTTGAATTTTGTGATGTTATTTTAGGTGAGCCATATTTGTGTAAGCGACATGCTATGTATGAATCTAGACCCCGCAATGTTATTATTAGTTTGGGTAGACAATTGTATAGGATACCAAAGGTAGCTCCACCTATCATTATTTCTTTAATCTCTACTAAGAAATGTAGTGAGGTCATTTCACAGGCCAGTGTGCACAGGTATTCCAACAGAGGACGAACACCTTCATTAACCACTCACATAACCAAATCAAAGATCAACACACCGATGTTTTCACATGGTAAAACACCTATGCAGAAACATCCACGGCCCCAGCCAATGCGATCACTTGGAGCAGTTTATTAATGCAAAATAAAAAGATTACATATATATTTTACAATAGAGTTTCTCACAATTGATTGTTGGCAAATGGCCTTCCATGCTCTTTAAATAGAGATCATGGACCAATCAGGTGTTAATCCATGGATCAATATCCGTTAAGATCAAGGAGGGTATAACCATAAGATCACTCTATGTCAGGAACATATCGTGACCGTCGGATTTCCTAACTTAAAATGCATACTAATGCATACTAAAGAAACACACTAAGAAACACACTTTTACCTAACAACATATTAGACCAAGTAGATCTTAACTAACTCCTAAGTGTCTAAATATCCTAACATCCCCCCTTAAGAACAACTTGGGAT
>SNQJ01S0052283.1:0-11951 GCA_010110895.2 Picea sitchensis | reverse complement strand
TTTTATGAATAAAGAAGAATTGAGATGTTTTGGCTTGTCTATCTTATTGCATATGGTTGAGGTATGTTCCATGGTTATATCTTTCTGTTATTTGTTGCATACAAACATATAAACACATCTAAAAGGTATATCAACAAAGTGTTTGATGAAATACCTCACTCAGAAAAAGTTTTAAAAAGACACCAAAACAGTGATGATCCTTGCATAATGGCTTGGGATCATTACAAGCAATATTGAACTAAAGTATAGCTACCACCAGGTTCCCATCAAACCAAATGATGTATGGAAGACAACTTTCAAATATAAATAAGGTCTCTATGAATGGATGGTCATGCCCTTTGGCTTAACAAATGCAACAAAAAATTTCATGAGATTGATGGATGATGTATTAATACCCTTCACCAACTCTTTTGTGATGGTATATTTGGATGACATCCTCATATTCAAAAAAACTTGGGAGGAGCACATGCAACATATTCAATGGGTTTTGGGCACTCTGTAGAAACACAAGCTATATGCCAACTTGGAAAAATGCTCCTTTAACATGAACAAGGTCCAATACTTGGACTACATTGTTGATGAGCATGCAGTACATGTGGATCTAGCTAAGATCCAATTCATTCGTGACTGACCATCCATGACTACACTAACCGAGCTTTGGAGCTTCTTGGGACTTGCCAACTTCTACCGGAGGTTCGTGTTGGGATTCTCCCATATTGCATGGGCCCTCAACCAAGTAACCAAGGGCAGTAGTAAGGAAAATTTCGCATGGGGGCAGACACAATAATGAGAATTTGATGATCTAAAGAATCTCTTGTTCTCAGCTCCATTACTCTCCTTACCTTATCTTCAACAATTGTTCAATATTGAGACATATGCCTCCAACTATGTGGTCGGTGAAATTCTCACTCAGCATGGTCATCCAGTAGCATACCATAGTGAGACACTCTCATATATTGTCTAGAAATACCCCACCTATGAAAAATAAATGTATTCCATTGTGAAATATTGTCGTCAGTGGAAACATTACATTCTAGGAAAGGAGACAATCATCCACATTGATCACAATCCTCTACAGTTCATACAAACAGAGGGGAAGTTGCAGAATGACCATCATAAAAAACTGGTCAACATACATACAACAGTTCCATCTCAACATCAACTATAAAACAAGGAGCACAAATCATGTCGTTGACTACCTTGGCCACCCTCTTGTTGTTGCACTCACCACAATGCTCCATTCCTGTGGGCATGAGGCATCTAAGTGGCCCCAATTTATCTGCATGACCCTAACTTCTCCACCACCTATCGACTCTTGGGTACAGGAGTGAATGTCATTGATTTTCACATCCAAGATGGATTGTTATGACATATATGCCACCTCTGTGTTCCCACAAGTGAGCGTGCAAAGGATATTTGGGAGGATCACAACAGTTGGATGGTAGGACATTTTGGCGTAGAGAAAACTGTCATTGTTCTATAGAAATATTTTTATTGGACAAAACTTTGATGGGACGTCAACACGTATATAAAAGGAATATTTTGAATCCGAATCAAATCCAGAAGGAGGGAAGCGAATTACTAATTTCAAACCCAATTCCATTGTCGCTACCACCAAATTCAAACCAAGTGAACCAGAAGAACCAGATGAAGGGGACTACCTCTTTCAGTCACAGATGCAGGTAAAGGGGGCTCTGCTTCATTTCATTGTCAATAGTAGTAGTCAAAAGCACTTAAAATTAGTATAGGTCATCAAGCAGCTGGACCTACCGATGACTTCGCACCCATAGCCCTAAAACATCGATTGGCTTCACCAAGGAATAAATCTTCACTTCAACCAAAAGTGTTGTCTACCCTATGGCATCAAGCCCTTCAAAGACGAGGTATCTTGTGATATTTCTCCTCTTGAAGTTTGTGATGTTATTTTAGGACAACCATATTTGTGGAAGAAACATATTGTGTATGAGTCTATACCCCGCAGTGTTATTATTAATTTGGGTAGACAATTGTATAGGATACCAGAGATAGCTCCGCCTACCGATATTTCTTTAATATCTACTAAGAAATGCAGTAAGGTCATTTCAAAGACTGAGAATTCCGCCTTCTTTGTGATTTGTGCTCACAATAAGAAGAAGGTCGCTGCCACATCCGTGGGCTCTACACAGAGCCTTTATTTGCAACAAAAGCAAGTGGATGGTATCGTGGAAGAGTATAGAGACATCTTCTCCTCATCCACTGGGGTACCGACGCACTTCCAAGTCAAGCATCTAATTGATATAACCCCTGGTGCACCCCTGCCTAATGGACCAGTCTGTCATCGCTCGTTGATGGAAAATGATGAAGTCAAGCATTAGATCAAATAGATGCTTCAAAATGGGCATATCAAACCCATATCCTCCCCTTGCAGAATCTTTATTGTACTATTGCAGAAGAAAGATGGGACCTGGCGGATCTTCATTGAATACAAATAATTAAACAAAATAAAAATTAGGAACTGATGCCCAATTCCCTGAATTGATGATCTTATTGACCAACTCAAGGGTGAAAATTTCTTTAGCAAGATTAACCTAAAGTCTGGCTACTACCAAGTTCCCATCAAACTAATTGATGTATGGAAGACAACTTTCAAATCTAAAGAAGGTCTCTTTGAATGGCTAGTCATGCCCTTTGGCTTAACAAATGAACCAACCACTTTCATGAGGTTGATGGATGATTTATTGATACTCATCACCAAATATTTTGTGGTGGTATATCTGGATTACATCCTCATCTTCAACAAAACTCGGGAGGAGCACATGCATCATATTCAACAGGTTTTGAGCACTCTGCAGTAGCACAAGCTATATGCCAACTTGGAAAAATGCTCCTTTGGCATGAACAGGGTTCAATAATTGGGCTACATTATTGATGAACATGGGGTATATGTGGATCCAACTAATATCCAAGTCATCCGTGATTGGACAGCCCTGACCATACTAACCAAGCTTGATATCTTCTTGGGAATATCTAAATTATATCAACGGTTCATGTTGGGAATCTCCCATATTGAATGGGACTTCAACCAAGTGACCAAGGGTGGTGGCATGGAAAGTATCGCATGGGGGAAGGCATAAAAACAAGCATTTATTGATATGAAGTATCGCTTGTCCTTAGCTCTAGTACTATCCTTACATTATCTTCAACGATTGTTCAAGATTGAGACAGATGCCTCCGAATATGTTGTTGGTGCAGTTCTCACTCAGCATGGTCATCCAATAGCATACCATAGTGAGACACTCTCATATATTGTCCATAAATACCCCACCTATGAAAAAGAAATGTATTCCATTGTGAAAGCTTGTTGTCAGTGGAAACATTACATTCTGGTAAATGAGACAATCATCCACATTGATCACAATCTTCTATAGTTCATACAGACACATGGGAAGTTGTAGAACGACCGTCATAAAAAATGGTTCACATACATACAATAGTTCCATGTCAACATCAACTATAAAATGAGGAGCACAAATCATGTCATTGGCTACCTCAGTCGCCCTCTTGTTGTTTCACTCACCAAAATGTTCCATTCCTGTGGGCATGAGGCATCTGAGTGGCCCCAACTTAATCAGCATGACCCTAACATCGTCACCACCTATCAGATCTTGGGTACAAGAGACAATGTCCCTGATTTTCACATCCATGATGGACTGTTATGCCATATGTTCCACCTCTGTGTTCCCACAAGCATGCGTGCAAATCTTATTTGGGAGGCTCACTACAGTTGGATGATAGGACATTTTGGCATGGAGAAAACTGTGTTTGTTCTACAGAAACATCTTTATTGGCAAAAAATTTGATAAGACGTCAACAAGTATATCAAATATTGCACTACTTCTTCCATTACCAAGCCAGCCATCCAGAAGAAAGGCTTATACACCCATCTTCCTACTCTCGAGAAGCCTTGGTAATCCATGTCAATGGATTACATGTCTGGCCTTTCGTCCACCAAGAATGGAAATGATTGTGTACTTGTGGTGGTTGATTGGTTTTTGAAGATGGCCATTATCATAGTCTACAAGAAGAACATCAAAACAAAAGATACAGTCAACCTCTTCTTCGAATGGGTGTGGGTCCATTTTGGGATACTACAAACCATCACCCAAATTAGGACAATAGGTTCCTTAGCATATTTTGGTCGAGTCTTTGGTTACTGTTGGACACCAAGCTCACTAAATCCATTACTTTCCACCCCCAAACTGATGGTCAGATAAAGGTCATCAATCAAATTACTATGTGCATCCTGTGCATGTACAAATCTAAGCATATGCGTACATGGGATGAGAGTCTTACCTATGTTCAACATAGCTACAAAAGGGATCTCCATAACTCCATCGACCATATCCCATTTCAGTTAGGGCTAGGATTCTAATGCTTGGGTCCCATTGATGTTGTATGATCTCTTGTAACCACACAATAAGAATCTTCCCATGTTCAGTCTGAGGCTGACAAAGCCACCAGATTCATTGAGAGGATTCAACACATCTGCCAATAGGTCCATGAGATTTTGTAGAAATCCAATGCTAAGTACAAGCAGTGCCATGATAAACACTGGGTACCACACCAGTTTTAGGTGGGAGATAAGTTCTTGTTACATTTGTAGAAAGAGTGCTTTACAGTCCCCATCAGAAGCTCCACCCACTTATCTATGGGCCTTAAACTATCACCAAGGTTGGGGGTAGAAATTATTTTGAGTTCAACACTCCACCCTTCCTTGGCTTGCACCTAATGTTCAATGTGGACCTCTTTCAACCATATTTTCCACCATTATTGAACACCTCAGAGATCACAGAACATTTGAAACCAATAGATCTCAACCTTGACTGCATGGAACAGGCATCCATTGATCATATAGTGGATACACAGGTCAAGGTAACCCATCAACAGAGGATCCAACTTTATCGGGTTGTCAAGGCAGGGCACCTCCTACACCAAGGAAAGTGGCTCACCTAGGGCTAAATTCAGTAAAAGTTTTCTCACCTGATGGGGGAATTCAATGCAATGGAGACCATTGCCTCCTAAGGGGGGAGGATGATCCAAGTGGATATTGGTGGCCACCCACCTATTCCAACTAGCTCATCTTGACAATTTTTAGTTCATCACGTTCTTCTATAATCCTTTGTAATTGTGGGCTCTACACTTTCGGGGTTCTATGAATCCCTACACAGTTTACAAGTGGAGATTGGTGGTCGCCCACCTAATCCAATTTTCTTACTTTTGAATTTTTCATGTCAGCACATCTTTCTGTACTTACAAAGTTGTTTTGGGCCCCTAAACAATGTTTTTTTGGCGTGCCACAGTCAAATTTTAGATGGAGTCAGAGTTTGACGACATAATGTGTATTGCCTGAAAATACCTTTCCAACGTGCTATCACATGCCTAAATCAGAGGTCATATCCAAAAGATACGACCACGGGAAGTTGAGGTACCAACTTACCCATCGGGGCCCACATAAATTTTGGCGTTTCATCTCCTAGGGTTAGGTTTTTGGATGTATAGGGTTTTGGCATTCATGAGGAATGTAAAAAATGCCTATGGAGCCTCATTGTAATCATTCTTCTCATATGCATGCGAATAGCAAGCCGCATCTCTTATCAGATATAGCTACCACCATTCGAGCATGTTGTTTCCAGTTTTGCAGTTTTACAGTTTCAACTTATTTTATTTATTCAATAGAAGTTATTGTTCACTAGAAACTTGTTGTTGTTCTCCATATCTTTGTGTTATTTTATTCAGTTTGTTATTCCTTTTGTTCTGCTCATAAATTTGGATCAAGTCTTTAGGAACAAGTTGAATGAGGATTGACAAGTCACTAAAAACAAAGCAAGACTAGTATGAAAAGGATATGTTCTTGTTGAAGGTATATATTTTGAAGAGACATTTTCCCCAGTTGCCAGAATAGAAGGAATTAGATTGATTCTAGCCTATTCTTTCTCTAAGAATATCAAAGTGTATTAGATGGATGTGAAATCAACATTCATGAATGGAGATCTAGAGGAAGAAGTCTACATTGAGAAGCCATAAGGATTTCAGTTCTCAGAGAATGAAAATTATGTTTGCAAGTTGAAGAAGGCCTTGTATGGTCTCAAACAAGCCCCCAAAACATGGTATTCTAGATTGTACAAATAATTACAGCAAAAAGGGTGGTTTAGGAAAGGGAATGAAGACAACAACCTCTACATCAAGGTAAATCATTATAGTATTCTGTTATTGAAGATTATGTTGATGATATTATCTTTGGAGGTTATGATGATAAGATGAGCCAGAAATTTGCAAAGGATATGCAAAATGAGTTCAAGATGTCATTGATTGGAGAGCTATATTTCCTTTTGGGTCTTCAGATATGTCAAAGCAACCAAGGAATTTGTATCTCTCAGACCAATTATATTAGATAAATGCTAAAGAGGTTTGGAATGGAAGATTGCAAACCAGTCAGTACCCCTATGCAAACCAGTTGCAAGTTAAGTAAAGATGATGATTCAAAGGCTACAAATCAGAGGCAGTACAGGTCAATGATTGGAAAATTACTTTATGTAACAACTTCTATACCAGATGTGATGCATCCAGTTGGACAGGTGGCACAGTTTCAAGAGACACAAAATGAATCACATGTCCTAGTAGTGAAGAGGATATTCAGATATCTCAAGGGTACAAAAGAGTTTGGATTATGGTATCCAAAAAGGAAGGATCTATCACTTGTTTCCTACACATATGTAGATTAGGGAGGATGCATTTATGATCAAAGGAGTACCAATAGAGAAACTTTCTACTTGGGTGAGTGTTTGGTATCTTGGCTAAGAAAGAAATGATCATTAGTATCCTTGTCTACAACAGAAGAAGAGTATATTATAGAAACAACTTGTTGTACACAAGTTCTATGGATGAAACAAACATTGAAGGATATACGAGTTGAATATGATGAGCCCATTTCGATATTTTGTGATAACAAAAACAACATCAATATCTCAAATAATCCAGCTATGCACTCTAAGATGAAGCACATTCCAATCAAGTTTCACTTTCTATGAGAAAAATTTGTAGAGAAGAACATCATAGTTGAGTATGTTGGTACAAAAGAGAAGATTGTAGATATCTTTACAAAATTTCTTCCAAGGGAAGATTGTGAGTATCTTCAACAAAAACGAAGAGTAGTTTATTACCCATAATGAATGCTTTTGAATTATTTTCTTATATGTCATATATTTACACGAGGAAGAACCATGAAGAGGGAAGAGGAAAATTCAGATAGGTGGAGCAGCCCCAAGGAGAGTTCAAACAGGGGAGCATCCCCAAAGGGAAGTTACCCTTTTCCATTGATGTAAAAGGGAGGGAGATTAATCATATGCATGGAGAGAAATAATAGAGGCATGATTCTAGAGGGGACAATGGTCAAAGGGGGATCATAAGTAGCCATGACTTCAATATTTTATTAGAATGTTTCCGTTGCATTAGAGTGTTGTCATCAATGCCAAATGGGGAAATTTTTTATTATTTGGGCAAGTTTTCATTGATGTCAACCCTTGAAACAATTTTGGTAGCCCTAGTTGCATGGATAAGAAACCCATGTTTGTTTGAGGAATAATGTAATGAACATCAAGGAATTTGTAGGTGACTCTATTCTAAATGGTAGTACATGTCATGTCGTTTCTGGTGATATGTGGTACACCACATAACTCCTCACAGCTAGGGAGATACGGCCTTGTGAAGTTGGAGAACCATTTAGAGTATTCTAGAAGCCCTTAGAAAGTCAACAAGAAGTCAATTATTCTAGAAATATTCTAGAATATTCCTAGTCAAAGTGGTTGAAAAAAGAAAATAATTAAAAAGGAATTAGTTGTTACAAGAGACTAGTTAAAGAAAAATTAGTTGTAACAAGAAAGTGGGTTAGCCTTAGAAGATGGAGAAAGGGGTAAATCAATTACAAGGAAGCTTATAGAGGAAGGCACTTGGAAAGTATAAAGAAGAGAGCAAGAGGCTCCCATTAGCACCTATTGAGCACATTGAATATATATCTTGTGAAAGGTTTATTGAAGGTATATCATTGATGAATCTGAAGGTATGTGAATACGAAGAAGAAAACTGAGTGACATAAAATTTTCGAACCTGTAGAGAGAAAGGGTTTCTGAAAAACCTTAAAATAAGAGGTACTTTCTGGTTGCATGCTACCTAACAAGTGAGTACTCTCTAGACATTATTGGTCATCCCACGAGTAGGTGTTAGATATGGATTTTGAGCAAGGTTTAAGGTTTTTGGAGCTGAGGAGAAGCTACAGGAAGGTCTGACAAGTTCCAACTACAACAAAGTATTCTACATAATAAAAAAGGTATTTTATAAGCTTGTTGTAGTTGGTTTTTTATGATGGCTTGGGGTTTGGTCATGGGAGATTAAGCATGTGCCCTTGAGGGTTTGTTGGCTAGTTGGTACATGTTGTATGAGACATATCTACAATGGTATAGTGTTGGTGTATTTGTTTGTTGTTGTTGGTACACACCATAGGTATTTTTATATAGTATATCTTGTGATTTTTGGAGCACATTTGAGGCATCTTGGTTGATGATCCAAAATTGGATCTAGGAGCTTGAAGGGGATCTAAAAGGCCTAAATATAAAATTTCTCATAATGGATTCAAAACGTATGTGTGTGTAGGCCTCGATGTTACAAACTCAACACAACTTGAACGGGCTCAAACAGACGTCGTATGGTCCAGATATTGCGATCTATTAATTTAGCCAAATAGGTAAAAAAAAGATGATGACTGTGCAATCCATACAGTCTGTACAGTGCCACATGGCATCTAACTCTACATATCATCCAACCGTGCAACTAACGTGGTAGGGTACGTGGCACTGACATGTTAGAGTATGTGGTGCTGACGTGGACAGAGGCGGACTGGGAAGTTGATGTGACAGGTAGACCTATCAGGGAGTGACATGTGTCACCATTGCAAGGGTGACATGTGGCACATATGTAATGATGACGTGGAAGGTACAGTAGCTAGTGACAGGGAAAAAAATTGGACCAATGAGGACTTGACACATGACATCGAAATTAGGTGAATGAGAAGGTGCCACGTGGCCCAGACATGGGCTTCCATGTGGCACCCAGTCATTGGTTGACGTGTTGAAATGTTTTTGGACTCCACAAGATTTAATTGCACGACCTCCCGCTGGGCCAAAAGACTTGGCAGGTCCTGGCTGGCTAGCCCACCCTCGCATTAGGTCTTAACCTATATCGAAGCGACTTGTATTTATGTTGGCATGGTGGTTTGAATGGTTAGAGTAAGGGTTGGGTCTAGTCCCAGCCCTCAACGCAATTATATCATCAGACCATATTCCATATCACCTTACCTCCATTGTTGGCATGTTCTCATACCTCGATTTCTATAGATCTACCATATGACTCGGGATCATCACAACTGGCGCACGGTGGTTAAGGGGTTAGCCCTGGTCGGTCGAGCAAGCCCACCGACCAGGGGCTTAACCCTAGGCTAAATCATTGGAGGGATTAAACCATAATATTGCATGGAGGTTTGACACACGGCCATATGGCCTTCACATAAAACTAGGAGCCAAATAGTCGGGGGCCAGTGCACCCAGTATTAGCGCATGGCCACATGTTGAGCACCAATACGACCAGGGGCCAACAAAAAAAAGGGGTTGCGCCCTATTTATTTGTTATATAGGGGGTTTTTACTATATAATAGTGATTTTATTGGTATTATTAAACAATTTTTAGAGATTTTGGTCATTTTCGGGGGATATTGGACCCTTTTTGAGGCCAGATCTTGGGGACAAGTTGGAAGATGGTTACCAACTTCACATCTATAAAAACCAAGGCTTCTTGAAGCCAAGGAGGAGTTTCAGAACAGGTTTATGCTGAATATTTTCCAAGCTAAAGTCATTTTTATGCAGGGAAGCTATTGAGGAGCACACCTTTGCAAGCCATTTCTGGGAGCTTCGGTCATCTATTTTTAGTGCGTGAGCTTTGTTGGGTTCTAGAGATATGATAGAACAAGAAAAAATTAATTTATAACCTTTTTGGCACTATTGCAATGTACGTTTAAAGCTTCAAACAGAAATAAGAAAGCCTCACCAATTGAGACAAAGGCATGGAGACGTAGGCGAGATTGCCGAACTCTATTATCACATTGGTGTTTATGGTTTGTTGTTCTTCTTTCTTTATTTCAGATATGTATATATATTTATGGCTATCATGTTTCATTCCTAATTATTCCTCTTTCATTGAGATTCCTAAATGGTTATTAACACATGCTAAATAACTCAACCATTGTCGTTTAAAAGATCTTTTCGGATCAAGTGGTATGAGATCTAGTTGACGTTTGGATTTGAGTTTGCATGTTAACCAGGGAAAATCTACATTGTGGTGAAGGAAAGATTGTTGAATAGAATCCATTGATTGGATTGAGAAAGATAACTTCTCAAAGCGAGAATATGGCATCAGAAGATGGAATTTCTTAGGATGAGAAAGAGTTTCAAAAAACTTTCTTCGCCATGTTGGAGATGATCAAGGTTTTGTATGAAAATTAATTGGAATAGAAGAGACCGAATATGGGTGAATATTCAAAGGGAAAAAGTGAATAAGGAGAGGATCCTCCTCAAATTCATCCTTCACCTCCATCTTCACCTCCTTCTTCTCCTTCCTCTTCAATTTCAAGTTCTAAATACACTACAAAGAAACATGTCCATCAACATAAGAATGAAATGCCTTTATTAAAAATTCATGTTAAATTCGAATTACCCATGTATGATGGTGAAGTTAATGCAGAGAGACTTGAAAATTGGGTTAGACAGATGGAGCTTTATTGCAATGTGCAACAAATTAAAGATGAGGCCACTCAAATCAAGTTGGCATCGCTTAGATTTGCAGGCACAAAACTCATCTAGTGGAAAATCAAGTTGAAAAATGGCACGCAACAAGTGGGTAATGTATTTCCATCATGGTAAGTTTTTATTTTTTCACTTAGAAAGAAATTCTATCCTTTGGGTTATAAAGATAAAGATTTAATTGAATGGAAATCTCTTAAACTAAGAAAAGGACAAACAATGCAAGATTACACAGATGGCTTTCGTAAAATGGCATTGATGTTAGATATTTCTTTACATACTCAAAAAACTCTTATGAAGTATATAGGAGAGTTACCTGCACATATTTGAAATATTGTATTCATGTTTGGACCTACTAATCTTGATGAGGTTTATTCTTAAGTGACATACATTGAAGCTGGGAAAACAGGGGTTGGTTTATCAGGGGAATCGTCTTCAAGGAAAGAGGACAAAAGGAAATGGAATGGCAAGAAGGAAAATTTAGTGGCAAGAAAGGAAGAGAAGCCCTCTTGCAAGCATTGCAAGAAAGAGGGGCATGATGAGGACCATTTTTGGCAATTTCAAATCGAGAAGAGACCGAAGTAGTTCAAGAAAAATAAATGGAGGCAAATAGCTGCAACAACAACACGACCAATAGAACTGGGATCGGATTCAGGTGATGAATCTAAAGTCTTATTGATTGGTATGACAGGTAAAATTGGTGAAGAATTTGATTGTAGAAGTAAATTGTTTCACATAAGGGTCATCATGAGGCACACTAAGGTAGACACATTGATGGATAGTGGATCTAAATCTAACTTGTTTTCTGAGGAAGTGGTTAACAAATTGGGATTAGAAACACAGATGCATCATAATCCTTACACACTTAAATGGATAAGAAACAATCATCAATTTCACATAACAAAGAAATGCACATTAAAGTTTGCAATTTCATTTAACTTTGTGGACGAGGTAACATGTGATGTGGTGCCTCTAAGTGAATGTGGAATGGTATTAGGTAGTCCTTACTTGTATGATCCCAAAGCAATCTTCTACATGGAAAAGAATCAATATCATTTAACCAAAGCA
>SNQJ01S0052282.1:52739-68060 GCA_010110895.2 Picea sitchensis | reverse complement strand
TGGGAAATATCTCTCTACTTGGGAACTGACACACCTAATAGGTTTCTTTGATGGCCCTCCCATACCTAAACTTGCCAAATTGCAAAAAGTCTTGGGCTTGTGTGAAGTTTGAATGGGATACCCAATGAGAGTTATTCATTTGGCTTCTGTATTACTTGATGGCTTACTTTATATGCTTCTTAGGTCTATTGTAGCTTGTGATTGTTGGTTTTACTTAATTCCATGGTTTTGATTGAATTGAGTGCACCTGACATTGTCTTGGGAGAACGTCTTTGTGCTTTCACCCAGGACGTTTTGCACATTTGTATAGGATACAACGCTTGTGATGCAGAGCATTGGGTCACTTGGTGATTGACCCCCTTCAAATACATCCTCTTACACCTCATGGACCCTGGACAATGGTCAGATGAGCTCTCATTTGACAGATATGGTCATGATGGTAGGCAAATGGGAAGAAAGCCCACACCTTTGGACAATGTACCCCATACCTTATTCAACATTTGATGGAGGACATTGTACCTGATTAAGATTAGACACCACCCAAAGAGGTGATGGATGATCATTCCACCTGGACGCTGGGCTATTGATGATGATGTCATGTGCTAGGGTTTGTTGATGATGTTGGGGCTTGCTTGCCATTAGGACACTATTTGATGGCTTTGAGATGTGACATGGCACTTGATGAGGATCTTCCACCTTTTTTGAATCATTGATGATGACACGTGGCCTTGGGAGGCTCTCTTCACCCTTTGAGAGCTTGATGTCACCACACATGTTACCTTATTGTGGTGTATTAGCATGTATTGGCACTGTTGGAGGCTATTTGAGGGTTCGACCCCAATTGTATCATGGATTATTGTTGTTTTACTTCATTATTGTGGACATATGTGCTTGGTTACCTAATATAAATAGAGGGAGGACTCATTTTATCAAATCACAACTCTCACACGTGAGATCACCACTACTTGCTCACTTATCTCTCTTTTTTGCTTTCCTTGTGTTGTGTGCACTATTGGAGGATGGATATGGTGGATGCTTTCTCTTTTATTGGTGAGTGATTGTGAGTTAGGTTTTCTTCATTGCACATCGACTTGGATAAGTAAGTCTTCTTTTTCAAGTGTTTGTTCATGGTATATGTTGGTGAATGCTCTGTATTGTTAAATGTCGCATGTTACCTTGTATGCTATGTCCTTTTGCTACAAACCCTAGGAGGGATTGTAAGTCTTCGTATCCCTCCGTATTTCATTCATCTTGTTGTTGAAGTATTTAAGATCTAGTCCCAGGGATTAAAAGTCCTTAACCCCCTAGGGTTTAGTCTTAGCTAGTTCAAAATTCCAGGTTTTATACGGCCATAAAATTTAGACCTTGACCTAGTTCACTTTCATCCTCAAATTGGACATCCTAGAAGAAGGAGACAACACCTAGGGTTTATAAGGCCATAAATTTTAGGGATCCCCTCTTGAACTTGATCCTAGGCCTATAAGGATGTAGTCCTAGGGTTTCAAATTCTTTCTTCTTGGCTATCCAATTCATGGTTTTGCTTACTCCATTGCCCAAAGAGACAAAAACAACACTAGTCTTGGTTTACAAGTGTTTGCAAGAACTCACACAACTCTCTTTCTCTCAAAGCTATTCAACAACCTGTTATCGCATAGTTTGTAGCTAGGATAAAAGGATAGAATTTAAGTAGTCAAATTGGCGTAACAGGAACCAATCCCACCCAATGTCACCACAATGGGATGGTTCTTTCTCTTAAGGGTGGTAAATCCCAGGGGAGACGTCCCCGGTGACCTGGGGTTTTGAAGAGGCAAAAGATTGTAGAATAAAGGTAGATTCCCCCTCACAAGTCACCACCAAACAGATAGTCCGACCAAAGGCCAATTTAAAGTAAACCCCCCAATGATATACCTGCCTGGAACAAAGCAACAACAAATAACATATGCAAGCTATTCTTCAATGGGTTAGTACTTCATAGAATAAATGACTATCTGAATATCATATAAGCAATTTGGTAATAAATGTTGACGAAGTCAATGTTTATCAATAGCAACGAAAATTTTAATACTTCATCAATAGATATTGAAACAATATGGCATTCAAAGTAATAGATCAACACTTCAATCAATTTATGCCTAAATTACCATTCAATTGCTCATAAAACAAGACGTTGCTGCACTAATGATGTAAAACGACTAAGGATAACGGAAACACTTAGGGTTAGTAGGTTAGTCTAGGCTAGGGTTAGTGAATTTAGGGTTTCAATTCAAAGTTTTGAGAGTGTTTGGATCAAATCCACTTCAACGCTTGATGTCTTAGGATCAGTGCCTTAGGGTTTAATGGAGTCAAAAGTGAAGGACGCAGGAGTTGAAGGAGACAAGAGTCAAAACGGCTAAGGACTAGAGGGGAGAGTTTTGGGGTGTTGCTAAGGCAAGGCCTCAAAATCAAAACCCTAGGGGAGAGAGGCTCACTCCGGTGTTGCTATGGCAAGGCCTCGTGCTCTCTTCTCCTTCCTTAGGTTGACTGGCAAAACGGCTAGCTAAGAAATGAAGCATAAAACCAAAACTAGAGGGTTTGATGAGGCAAGGTGTTTCTACAGCAAGGCCTTTTCAGCAAACCCTAAAGAAAAACGGCCCTAAGTGTAGTAGACCTAGGCTTAGGACGACTCTCTTTTCTTGGTCTCTTGATAGTACGACTAGCAATAAATGATGAGATAAAGAGGGTGTAGCTACGGCTAGGCTCTCTTTTCTCTATCAATGGCTAAAAATTTCTCTATCAGGGGACATGAGACAAGGACCTACTTGTGTGCTTGTCACCTAGGGTTTTATTCAACAAAATCATAAACATATGCAAGAAATTGAACTACAACCATTCATTTAAGAAGTTTTGCAGAAAAATACTTACAATTCACCAAAAAATAACAATGCAAACCCTAGTTGTAACACCTTCCTTCAAGAGAAATAGCAAAATATGCCAAAAATGCCTTCCTTCAACAAGTGCGCCTCACTAAATCAGCCAAATACCCAAGAGAGGGTGCAAATTTCAGACCTCCTTATGGAGTGAATCGGTGATGATGAAAAAATGAAGGAGAAAATCCATGACCTAATTTTACTTTTTAAGTCATGTAAAAGGCTGACAAGGCCAAAATACCAAAATCATACTGTTTTACATTAAATTGTCAAATTGAAATCCTAAATCAAGCTAAAAAGAGAGTAAAAGCCCCTCCAAGGGAGACGTTAGCCCCTTTTAGGGCAGATGGGGCATCTTGGAGCAAAACATTAGCCCTCCTTGGGCTTCTCCAACCTGCCACACATGCCACTGTTGTCCAGTCTGCCTCCCAAAACATCCATGATGCTGGGTGACGTCATGGTCAAGATGGTGACGTCCTAGGCCTCCCAAGGCCAACGTTCTACTGAGAAAGGGTCATCCCCCCTAGGTCAAGCTCTACCGAGGTGCCTCTGGTGGAACGTCCTCTTCTCCTCTGGTGCAAAGCTCTGGATCCATCTCTATCCTGTATCTCCCCCTGATGGGGTCTCAGCATCCACCTGATGGGCTCTTCAGACCCATGGAGGTCCGAACTGACCATCTCCCCATGTGTACCGGTCCAAGATGGTACCTGTCCGTCGGGCATGGTCCTACACATCAAAAGCTACGCCCCTCCATGGGCTCATCAACCATAGGGATCATAGCAATGTCAATCACATATCATCATCAATATTAATAAACATACGCATAAAACCCCTAATAGATCAATCAATAGCTCAAAGACGTTACACAAACCTACTATACAAGTCTGGGAAAAGGGCAAGGCATCCTATTGGGCTAGTGTCCATTGAATAAGGGAAGTTCCTGGAAGAGACCTCTTCCAAGCCATGTAAAAGGGATGAAGTGGTCAAGGGATGTCCAAGCGGTGGGTGCTTGAGTCAAGAGATGTAAGATGTTGTCTGTGGGTGCCTTTTTTAGAAGCTGAAACTATACACATCATGGATTTAATTATTTCCAAGCAGAACAATACCTTTTATTCTTTTGTTATTTCATCTTTTGTTGCTTTTTCTTTTCTTTTGATCAAGAATGTCAGGGACCCATGGACCCTAATAGGATGGCTTCGTGATAGGACCCTATCCTCTGGTTAGGTCTTGTTTATTATTTTTAGATTCCCCTCTTGTTTCTTATTGAGAAGCCTTTTATTGCTGGGGGGATCCCTTGAAGTGAAGCATCGTGAGGTTTTATTTTTAGGCTTTTGTCTTTTACCATCTTGCTTTTACCTTGGGCCTTTGGCCCCTTCTTTAGATAAGGTGCAACCACGAAAATAGGTCAACCCAATGTTCGGACAAGTGGAATGGGACAGGTGAGCATGAAACAAGGTGGAAAAGTGAAGTTGTGAAGGGAACGGACGATGGCTTCGAGAGATGACCCCATTGGCTAACCAAAACCAACAGACACGGGGTTACTAGGACATCCTGTTAATCCTCAAAACATGGTCAAGTGGGCAGGTGTGAGATCCAAGCAGTTGTTAGAAATAAAAGGAATCATATACATACATTCAATGGTTTTGATAATCAAAGTGACACATACCATGATACACGAACTAATTACCTCATGAAGCAGAACCCTCTCAGACACAAGACCAAACCCGATGGTGGTGGGAGGTTGCTGCTGACAAGGTAAAAATGCTGGGAGAGAAGAAAAGGTGGGCCCTCCAGGACCATGCTGAAGTCAATTCTGCTCACCCGATACTCCATGTCTAGGACACATCCATGCTGAAGTCAATTCTGCTCTTGATACTCCATGTCTAGGACCTGTGGGCCTCGAGACATGATCTCTTAGTTATTCCTGAAAGTGGGGGATAACACAACCAACTCACTAACCTCATTTACTCACTAAAACTAACTCAACGCTTGGCAAACATAGTATATTTATTGCTGCTTTTATAAAAGGTTTGCTACAGCCATTAGGACTTTACTAATTGCTGATAAGTTACTTAATACTTGGGGAAAATTAGCTCAAAAACATTGTTCGATGATTGGAAATTGATCTACTTGTTGAAGGCTTAATTGTGAGATATAATTGCTGATTTTTCTGTGCTGATTTCTTGCAGCTGTTGCAAATTATTCATTGCTGATATACACTGTTTTACTGCTGCAATTTTACAACAACAATTAATTTGTCTTCATATCTAGTATCTAAAGATGATTCGTAGTTGATATAACTTGGTAATTAACTATTTTATGCATTGGAATGTTTCCTATTTCGCATGGGTTAACCAATTACCTTGCACAACTATTTTTACCCTTCATCTTTTTTAAGCCTAGCCTAACTCATTGAATGACTAAGATAGAGGGGCTATAGACTTGCCTTTAGCTTTCTATAGCATCCCTTGAGGTCACTAGGGAAGCCTCCCTTGCGTTGAACCTCTTTCCTTCACTAAAACAAGGGAAGTACTTTTCTAGGTGACAATGACAAGTATTTCTAGTTGTTACGTGAGATTGATATCTTGTGGAGAGCTTTGCACAAGTACAAATCTTGTGATAACAATCCCTACTCCTTAATCTCTTTGTTCCTTTTTTATGAAGATGAAAAATTTATGCTTTTAATATCTTGAGAGATATTGCATTAGTGGAATTTTTAGGCAAAGCCATCCATGTGTTCTCTTGAAAGCAGATCCCCCCTTTCCTCTTACAATTTTTGAAGTTTATTTGCCAAATTTAGGGTTTGTTATCGCACAATTTGTACTTTCCCAAAGCCCAAGGCAAACATGATATTCTATCATTGTCACCTTAATAGGAAATCCCCACTTTTTAGGGATAGGCAACGTCTACCCCAGGAGAGGCGTCCCTGGTAACCTAAAGGGCTGGAAAATTAGGGTTATGGTCAAGATATATTCCCCCCTCTCATTGGTTACCAAAGTCGCTATGTCTGTGTCTAAAACATTGAGGTTAATGAAGTGCTTGATGTACCTACCTGAAACAAAATGATATAGCATTCATATACAATAATCCCAAGTACAAATATGATAATAATACCTCAGTAAACAATAGACAATGACAATAAGTGATAGCTGATATGAAATTGTAGCAGTCAATAAGTTTACAACAACATATTAATAAAATGCAACAGCTGCAACAAATACTCCTCAAGAAAGCTTGAAAATACAATGAAAAGATAGCATTAACTATGTAGAATGATAATAACTTGTCACAAGCAATTTCTGAAGTGATTAACTAACAATTGATGTCAATTATGCAGAAAATTTGCTGCAATTAGATGGCTGTAGCAAACATTTATAACAACATCAAATAAGTTAGTGATCTAGGCTAAAATAGGGTTAGAGATAGTTAGTAAAAGCTTAGGAGAATATTGTTTGAGTGTTTGATCAATCCTTCAACAAGAGAGAAGTGAGAACTAGTGCCTTTTAGGGCTTACGGAGTCAATTATATCAGCACAATAACTTGGAGAAATAACAATGATTATACTTGTCTAAGAGATAAAAAGGTGGAAACTTGAGGAGTAGCACCTCAAGTCCTCAAGCACCAAGCTTTTGAGAGAATATTCAACTACGGTGTAGAAACTTCTAGGCCCTAGCGATTTCTCCTATCCTTAGAGTCTTGAAATATATTTAATGCAATAGTAACTAGACAAAGCTTCTAAAATGCTAGCACTTTAGGGCTCTAGAAGTTTGTCTAGACAAGATCCTCTTAGGAAAAATTTAGCAAAACAAGGAGCAAGAAAAAAACACCTTATATTTCTTACCCCTAGGGTTTCAAGCAAGCAATTTCATAATCTTTAATATGAATAAGTAAACATACCATAAACATTTAAAATGAAATGAGAATTGCAGATTTACTTACTTCACCAAGAATAATCAAGCACAAAAACCCTAGATTTGCCAAAATTCCATCAAGAAATGATCCAAAATACATCCAATCAAGTCTCCAAGAAAGTGTGCCTCATAATTTCAGCCAATAACCCTTAAGAGGGAGAAAATTTCAGTCTTCCCTCTTGTGACAGGTGAGTTATGATATAAAATGAAATTAGCCAACCATATCTATATGGGAAATCTTGGTTAATTTACCCAAAAGTTGTGTCTTTTCACAAAATAGAGCCTACATGTCAATTTGGCTCTTAAAATTTAAAATTGAATTATTTTCCCAAAATAAAACCCTAAGAGGGTGGCGTCATCCTTCCTAGGGTGACATTAGGCCTTCTCCATAAAACGTTGAGGTCACCTAGCAAAACGTTGGGCCTCCAAAGGCCCTCCATGCCACACATGCCAGAACTGTAGTCGAACCCCTCTAAGTGTCAAATCATAGCCCTAGGTGACATCATGGGCTACTAGGGTAACCTCCAAGGCCTCCAAAAGCTAACGTCCAGGTGGGGAAGGGTGGCATCTCATCATCCGGTGCTTCCTAGGGTGACATTAGGCCTTCTCCATAAAACATTGAGGTCATCTAGCAAAACGTTGGGCCTCCAAAGGCCCTCCATGCCACATGTGCCAGAACTGTAGTCTAACCCCTCTAAGTGTCAAACTATAGCCCTAGGTGACATCATGGGCTACTAGGGTAACGCCCAATACCTCCAAAAGCTAACGTCTAGGTGGGGAAGGGTGGCATCTCATCATCCGGGCCTACCAGGGTGCCTCCAAAGGCAACATCCTCTTCCTTCATTGTGCAAACCAATAATCACGATCTTGCCACAAGTCGGGGGTCTCTACATCCATCCTTGGGCTCCAAGCCCTCATGAAGGTATGAACTGCAAGGTCCTGCAAAGGAAAACATATACGCCCTCTTGGGGTCCATGAGTCACAAGTATCATAACATGTAAGCCACATCTAATAATCAAACCACCCGAACATGTGTATCAAACCCCTCTTTTCAAACCAAACGAATGCTCAAGGACATTATACAATTTGTCAAATTTAGGTTTGGGAAGGGTCTCAAGGTCCAGGGTGTTTCCTAGGTGGAACCTATCGTAGTCATGTGTGTATATGAGATGGTGTGGGATGGACTTCTGGGCATGGGGTTCATGACATACAAGGGTTTGTATTGTCTTACTTATGGGTGCCTTTGTAGAGGGTGAGTTGCCCTTTGTCCTCAATGCACTTTTTCCAAGCCCATTTATCTGCCATTTTCTTCTTCTTAGCATTTTCTTTATTTTCTTTCATGTTTCAAGGAATTAGTTGGAGGCCATTGTCTTGGCTTGGTGTCTAGGTACGACAATGTCATTCACAAATACCTCGCGGAAATGAGAAGGTTGGCTCGTGGTGAGACCCCCTTTCCCTCAGTCATGCAACTGAGAACCACTACCCTGGCTTGGTGACCAGATGATGGTAATGTCATACTGCTAAATACCTATGATCATGATAGGTTGACTCGTGAAGAGCCCTCCTATCCCCTAACTAACAACTTGAGTATTCATTATCATTCATTTTGTAAGTCCCCCTTTTCTTACAGAGAAGCATTTCATCGCTTTCTCGGGGATCCCTTGGCGAAGCATCTCAAAGGTTTTATGATTGGCTTTTTTCTTTTGCCAGCTACTTTTACCCTTTGGGCCTTTAGCCCCTTCTTCCCATGAGGTAAGGTACAATCCCTTCTTGGGTTAATACCCCTGAAGATCCCAAAAGGCTGTGGAGATGGAGGGAAAGAAGTATGGAAAGTGACAAGTATGGTAAGGAATGGACGATGACTCTTCAAGGATCCACCCAGTAGCAACCTATTCTTGAGGGCAACCAACTTAATAGGACATAATGACACCCCCCTAGGTTCAAATAAGGCAAAGAGCATAAATTCCAAGCAAACGTTCTGAAATCAAGAAAGATCTTTTGCAACATGTTCAAATGCTTCAAATATCAGAGTGACACTTACCATGATACTTGGACTCATTACCTAATTGAGCAATACCCATTTCCTTCTGGGGACTAGGCCGATGTGGTGAATGCTACTGTTGGTGATGTGTAGAATGCATCAACGAAAATAGGGGCCCTCCGGGGCTATGCTTTGTCCATCTGGCTCTCGACACTCCATGTCTACAACCTTTAAGCCTTGAGACATGATCTCCTTAGTGACCCCTAGGCTAGGGGGTAACAGGGCTGTTGTGGTGTGTGTTTTACAACTCAATTAGATCTTAAATATTTATAAGAAGAACCCTTTAAAGAAGCTTACTTGGCCCATGTTGCCATCCTAATACACACCTACAAACATGGAGAAGTCTCCAACCCACTTGGTGTGTCCTTGGAGGCACAAACCTGAATCCAGACCCACTATCACCTCAATCTGGACTCCTTCCGTATGGGCTCACTCCTAGGGAAGCCAATAGGGTAGACCCTATTAAACTATGTGAAGGTTTTATTTAAAATTCTAGGAGTTAATTAAATTGTTGATCGGTGTTACCCAACCCAATGACTAACAACCAATGCAATGTGCAATCTTTCAATGACAAGCAAACCTTTATTTATTAAACAACAATTAGTCCAATGCCTAAAGATTATCAAACTCCACTTATTCCAATATACAAAAGAAAGATAAGTTTAACAGAATAAAACAAATTAAGAAGTATCTACGCAATGAATTAAAAAAATAACTTTCTACAATTATTTTAAAACAAAGAATAAATAAATAAAGAATACTTGTGAATAAATCAATATGAATATTTACACATGAAAATAACTTGCATAAATAGAATGTAAATACTTGAAAGTAAATTGCAAGGAAATGTAAATGTTATGCAAGTATTTATGTTGCTTTTAAGTTTCCTTTTAGCTTAGTGGTTTAGATGTGAAAGTTGCAAGCCTAAGCTATGTGACTACCCCAAGCCCTTATCCCTTAGGCAAGAGGAAATGTTGGGTGCTCAATAAGAAAAACAACAAGATTCTCCCCTAGCTCCACAGGTCAAGTCCAAAGTGCTTGGGCGCTCAACAAGGAGGACACTTAGTGCAGTGAAACCGTCCCTGGCTTCAACCCCTTCTAGCCTCCACAAGTCACCTTATTTTAATGGCCAAACAATGATAAAAATGGATGCCTAATTAAGCTATCCACTCAATTCTTTTTCCTTTCTTATTACCCAAGATCCACAAAGTGGCAAGGGGAGGGAATACGGGGCAAAGGCAGGGTAATTTTTGTTTACTTTGCAAAATAAAAGAAAACTTTGACACTAACCAACACAATTTTGCAAGATAGTATAGCCACTCACATGCAAGGTGTGGGCAAACAAAAATTAATTAATTTAAAATAAATAACTTAAACAAATTAAACACACTACTTTGGCACAAGGTGGAGGACAAAGCCTTCCGATTTTGTGGCAAAGGTGGACAAAGTTAATTAATGGAAAATTCAAAAAATTATTTCTAATCCTAGTCGGCACGATTTTGCAAGGATGGCAGAGCCAAACACAATGCAAGGCATGGGCAAAAATTATTAAAATTATTTACAGATTTTAAACCTGGAAATAAATAGAAAGTGCAAGCCCAAGAGACTCTCTTGGGCTGCTTACAATAGCTTTAGAAAGTGAGAGAGAGAGAGAAGGGTTTTGCACCAAAGCTTATTGATGTTCTCTTGAGCTTTTAGTGGCCAATTTTGGACAACACCTCATTTTTAATGGTGAAAACCTGCATAAAACATCAAACAAAGTTTGCTGGAAAATGCTAAAAATCACCACAAAATGTTAGTTTTATATTAGCATATGTATAGAAATATTTACAGAAAAAATCTGAACTTGAAAATTGATTTTTTAGCAAGATTTAAGTGCAGAAAAAATAAGTCAATAGAAGGCTGCAAATTAAACAAAAAATTATATGAAGCAAAATTAAGCTTTTCGAGTTCCTCCTCCAAGCTTTGGCAACCTGCAAATTTGTAAACCCTTGCTACACAATGAGGTAAGAAGGTGAGATCTTTTAAAAGGCCTACAAAATAATTTGCAAACACTAATAAAAACAACTCACATAAACCTATAACAAAGGTGGACAAAGTTAATTAAAGGAAAATTCAGAAAATTGTTTCTAATCCTAGTTGACACGATTTTGCAAGGATGGCAGAGCCAAACACAATGCAAGGTGTGGACAAAAATTATTAAAATTATTTACAGATTTTAAACTTGGAAATAAATAGAAAGTGCAAGCCCAAGAGACTCTCTTGGGCTGCTTACAATAGCTTTAGAAAGTGAGAGAGAAAAAAAGGCTTTGCACCAAAGCTTATTGATGCTCTCTTGAGCTTTTAGTGGCCAATTTTGGACAACACCTTTTTAATGGTGAAAACCTACATAAAACATCAAATAAAGTTTACTGGAAAATGCTAAAAATCACGACAGAATGTTAGTTTTATATTAGCATATGTACAAAAATATTTACAAAAAAAATCTGAACTTGAAAATAGATTTTTTAGCTAGATTTAAGTGTAGAAAATTAGTCAATAGAAGGCTGAAAATTGAACAGAAAATTATATGAAGCAAAATTAAGCTTTTCGAGTTCCTCCTCCAAGCTTTGGCAACCTGCAAACCTATAAACCCTTGCTACACAATGAGGTAAGAAGGTGGGATCTTTTAGAAGGCCTACAAAATGATTTGCAAACACTAATAAAAACAACTCACATAAACCTATAACAATACTACTACAGATTTATCCCTAGCAAAATACTTTGCTTAGGGTTCTTCAAGTAAAACAATGTGAAGCAAAAATAAACAAAACTTTGCAATATTACCTCACTAAGAGAAAATACCGTACAAGAATAGCCAAAAGCACCAAGAACACCAAGAGATCCTCCAAAGCTTCATTTTATTGCTCCAAGAAAGGTTACCAAATGGCACCAAAATTACAAGAGAAAAATGGGAGAGAATGAGAGAAAGTGGGGAGAGATTTTGGCATAATAGAGTTGCTGTGAAAAACTGATGTCAAAATTAGGAGAGGGGGCTTCCTTTTAAAGGAGGGAGAGAGGAGAGACCCCTCTTTGATGAGTTACAAGTGTCACCCATCAAAGAGAGAGAGAGAACAAGTCAATGAGGGTGCCCTTTTAGGGTTTTGGTAGTGAGTTAGGGTTTGAGGGGTGAAGTGTGAAGGGGGAAAACCCCTTTCCTCTTGTTCAAACATGAGGTTAGTCTATAGGAAGGGAGAACTTAGGGTTTTGGACACTTTTTCATTTTAATTTTTACTTTCCCCTAATTTCATGAAGAAGGGGGGCGCACTTTTCACTAGGGAGATTCACTTTTGGTTGTTGACTTGGTATGGGGGGGATTTCTAAGTGGATTTTCACTCTTCCAACATAGGAAATACATTAGAAATCATTTCCCCACTCTCTCTCATGACTTTAGACACTTTTACAATTTTTGTTTTTTTTACCTTAACAAATTATTTGTCGACTTTTGACTGACTTGGACTTCTCATGGACAATGACCTAGTGAAACTTGTCCAATTGAGCTGAAATTTGGTCCAAAGGTGTAGGGGGTCATAAGCCATTTGATTTGAGTACTCACACTCCTATATAAAATCCACAAGAACCAAATTTTTACATTTTTCATCAAAAATAATTAAAATTTTCAATTTACGAAAAATTCTAATTATTAAAAAATCCTATCAAAACTTAACAAAATTCCGCAAGACTCTAGGAGATGTCTAGCATGGTCATTTACAACTTCTTTAGACCTTAATCACCCACTGGTCTCGATCATTAGAATGCCTTTCACCACTTTGGAGGATTATTGAGTGAAAAACTCAAGAGTAATTAAAATCACTGAAAAGCAAGATTAATTACCCGAGGAAAAAAAACGCTCAATGAAAGGACTTCCCTAATGATGAAGTCCTAGGAAACTAAATAAAACTTGACCCATGTTAACATATTACAAAATTATCCCATGCAAGGGAGCGAACATTCCATGGACACAGAAAGAAGTGTCAGGGGCAAAATTTCCCTGCTGAGCCATAAGTTTTCAAGCTTGTTGCACCACAAGGTACATATCTTCATGATACATCACGTTGACACCTAGTTGAAATAGGTGGTCAACATTTGGCTCCAGATGGGGACGTATGCTTGATCTTTTGGAAGGAAAGCATGCGAGAACCTCAAAATCTACAAAACAAAGTTCTCACCAATAACCAACATAAGTACATGCATAATAAATGAAAATAATCAATGAAATGATATTGACAATAATCAAATAAATGAAATGACTATACAATGAACTATATACATAAATGAAATGATGACAAAACTAAAAAATAAACGAGAAAGGTTAGAGATACGTTACAAAGGATGCCCTCATGGGCATCGGATGACCGTGTTGAAAATCATTTCAAGGTGGAGCCTTTTCACTGGCATATCTAACTTTATGTCGTTCAACTGGCTGAGATGAGTTGTCAAAAGACTTATACACTTAACCCTGTTTTCTGATGCTCTGACATGAACCTTTTTTCTTAGTACTCAACCACTTGATAGAATCTACATTGAACCCTTTTTGATGAAGTTGCATTGGTGCCAAGCGAAAAGATTTAAAGTCTGTCAACTTTAACCCTTCTTTGAAAGACTTGGCATAATCTTCCATAAGGATGATATGTTGACTATTATTATCATCAATCACTTCCTTATTATCCCTATAATCCTCTACCAGGTTTGTTCCACTTTTTTTTATTTTTTATAATTCTTTTTATTCTTTTTATGCTCGTTCTATTTGTTGAAGACCTCATCTTCGTCAAAATAAATGTCCACAATTTCTAAGACATATGGAACAGATGGCCCGAAAATCCTATCAAGCTCTTCCTGATATCTGACCGATTCATCTGAAAGCTGACGAACTAATGTTGATGATGCATTCCCAAATGACAAATCCAACTCTATTTCTGATTCTGAAGGAGTCACATCAATTTCCCTTTCACTTGATGCTTCTTGAAGAAAAAGACCATCAAAAGAATCCACGGTATTCCAAACATTACAAACACTTGGGAGTTCATCCTTAAGTTTCTTCTTGACATGTGTCATAAAATTAGATGGTATCTCATAAAATTCAATCTCTAGTTCATGATATACAAACTCATTTATAGGTTTCTTAGGATCTTCAACATGGTATTTCTTTCCAATTCTCTGTTTAATCTAAACATGGCCCCATCTGGAGTGGGAATGGTGGCATAAGTTAAATCCATTTGTATACTAATCCCCAAATCTGTCGTTGTTTTCCTCGAGAGAAACATACCCCAAGCATCGGGCACATCAATCACCACTATATCTATTTCTATTTAAATATCAGAGAAGGCAACCAAATGCACTTGTAAGTCCTTTATCAAACCATGCACTTCAATTGTTTTACTATCCATGGCACAAATGTTATGATAAGGCCTTGAAATCCTTAAATTTAATTGTTCCATTACTTTCTTAGTCATAACATTTGAACTTGCTCCAAAATCAAGCATGCAATTGTGAAGGAGATAATCATTCATAAGTAGAGAAAGAAAAAACAGTTGATTCTTTTCGTTTCCCCTATCCCAATTTTGCAAAATCACAGGTGCATCTTGGTAAGCTACAATCTGTGGCTTGTCACCATTACCTTCAGGAGGATGTTCTATAGCTTTGAGCAATTTCCCCTTTTGAGATGGGATCTTCATAATTTCTGCCACAGGGGCCAACATTTTTGCATTATTCAACCACCCTCCTAAGTCAACAATTGATTTAGGAGGGGGAACAGGTGTCTTAGGAACACTTTCTTGTGGTCTATCTTGATTTTTTGTCCCATCTCTTTCATAAGTGAAACCTCTATATCTAGCCATTTATGATACTTTATGGGAGTGGGCTTAGGACCAAATTTTTTTGTTTCTCTGTCCACAACTTCATTCATGCAATTTACCTTCCTACTATGCTCCATCAATTCCATCCATTCTTCATGTCCACATTATATTCATGACCAAACATATTAACTTGCTCAATTTCTGATCTAGAGGGTTCCCCTTCATTACAAATTTGAAGAAAAAATTGGCAAGTTGATTCTTCATGAAATTGCCCACAAGGTCTACAATATGGGATAACTTGGTGATCAACCGAGTTAGTAGACTCAAAATGATTTGGTGGCCTTTGCCCTTGAGGTGGAGGTCTCATTGGCCACTTATCATTTGGCTGGCTTATGATGGGGTCTATTAGCTTGAGCCCTCTCCATGGCCACCGACCTATTTTGCATGGCTGTCATCTGATTAACATGTTCTCTCATTTGATTAGCCTGGTTAATCTCTATTTGTTTTATTTGATTAGCCTGGTTAATCTCCATTTGCTTAATTAATTGGGTGAGCTCCTTGATGCCATCATTAGAAGATTCTTGATTTTCAACTTTCTTCTTCTTCTCGTCATTGGTTTTGGAAGTCCC
>SNQJ01S0052282.1:8642-52729 GCA_010110895.2 Picea sitchensis | reverse complement strand
ATATTTACACATGAAAATAACTTGCATAAATAGAATGTAAATACTTGAAAATAAATTGCAAGGAAGTGTAAATGTTGTGCAAGTATTTAGGTTGCGTTTAAGTTTCCTTTTAGCTTAGTGGTTTAGATGTGAAAGTTGCAAGCCTAAGCTATGTGACTACCCCAAGTCCTTATCCCTTAACCAAGAGGAAATGTTGGGTGTTCAATAAAAAGAACAACAAAGTTCTCCCCTAGCTCCACAAGTCAATTCCAAAGTGCTTGAGTGCTCAACAAGGAGGACACTAAGTGTCGTGAAACCATCCACGGCTTCAACCCCTTCTAGTCTCCACAAGTCACCTTATTTTAATGGCCAAAGAATAAGAGAAATGGATGTCTAATTAAACTATCCACTCAATCCTTTGCCCTTTCTTATTACCCAAGCTCCACAAAGTGGCAAGGGGAGGGAATATGGGGCTAAAGCAGGGTAAATTTTGTTTACTTCGCAAAATAAAAGAAAACTTTAAACACTAGCCAACACGATTTTGTAGGATGGCAGAGCCACTCACATGCAAGGTGTGGGCAAACAAAAATTAATTAATTTAAAATAAATAACTTAAACAAATTAACCACGCTACTTTGGCACAAGGTGAAGGACAAAGCCTTTCGATTTTGTGGCAAAGGTGGACAAAGTTAAGTAAAAAAAAATTTAGAAAATTGTTTCTAATCTTAGTTGACACTATTTTGCAGGGATGGCAGAGCCAAGCGCAAGGTGTGGAAAAAATTTATTAAAATTATTTACAGATTTTAAACTTGGAAATGAATAGGAAGTGCAAGCCTAAGAGACTCTCTTGGGATGCTTACAATAGCTTTTGAAAGTGAGAGAGAGAGAATGGTTTTGCACCAAAGCTTATTGATGTTCTCTTGAGCTTTTAGTGGCCAATTTTGGGCAACACCTCCTTTTTTAATGGTGAAAACCTGCATAAAACAACAAACAAAGCTTGTTGGAAAATGTTAAAAATCGCCACAAAATGTTAGTTTTATGTTGTAGCATATGTACATAAATATTTACATAAAAATCTAAACTTGAAAATTGATTTTTTAGCAAGATTTAAGTGATTATGTATGCATAAAATAAGTAAATAGAAGGTTGAAAATTGAACAGAAAATTATATGAAGCAAAATGAAGCCTTTGGAGTTCCTCCTCGAAGCTTTGACAACTTGCAAATCTGTAAACCCTTGCTACACAATGAGGCAAGAAGGTGAGATCTTTTAAAAGGCCTACAAAATACTTTGCAAACACTAATAAAAACAAATCACATAGATCTATAACAATACTACTACATATTTATGTTAGAATATGAAAGATGTGTGCTCCTACTACATATTTATGTGTTAGAATATGAAAGATGTGTGCTCAAGTACTATCGACACAATTTCATTAATTCAACCATAGGGTCAGCCACCCTCCTGTTAACCTTTACCTGACAGAATCACTTAAGCAATCCCTGTGCTAGATAGCCAAACAAAGGGTAGCCATTTTCATTTTCCCAAGGATAGTGCATCACAAAGAGTTGATAAGATAGTCCAAACCCTAGCCAGAGATAGTCCAAGCCAAAACTGAAATCTGTTAGTTGTAATGACAACTCTCCTCCAAACTATCGTACAAACTGGACAACTGCAGTGTGTCATAGTGTTGCTTCTGTAGTTCTGATAATACTGGCCATAATGAAGACTAGATTCTTGTATTTATACTAATTTTGCCTAACTGCCAAGGTGTCAATTTCTCATTCCGGGTATCCGTTCTGTCTTCAAGATATAACATTATTTATGGACTATTCTTCTCTTGGAGGTTGATAGCCTAATATAAATTATCTCTTTGAGCCTACAAGTCTTCTAGGTTATTAGCCAACCCATTAGGTTTCTTCGTTTCTGAGTATTCTATCCCTTGTCGTGTTTTACACTTGGAGGTAACACTCTCAGAATCCACTATTATAATATCAACACCCTCCTAGCTAGGGAGGTGGCCATGTAACGGTCTTTGAGCACAAAACATACCATTCACCCAAAGAGCATCAACATAGTTATATAGATTCAGGGTCATGAGCACCATCATCATCATCAAACTATATCAATTTCAAACCATACTTCATTCCTGAAAGTAATCGCATATGATGTTTCACTCCACATAGTGATATAAGAGCCATTCTCTAATCTAGAAGAGTAAATGTTCTCAACCATTTTCAAGCTTTGGAAATATTTGTTCATCATTCATCTCGCTAATAATTATTTCCAATAAACCGCCATTAGTCTTCAAGGCAATCAATAAAATATCATTGAATAGAACACAACTATGTATATTCATAGTAGTACATAACTACAATCCAGTTGGTACACTACCACACCAGTAGCAAACAAGTACTTGATCAGTAACGTATAGTCATGAACAATGGAATACATCCACCACAAAAGAGGTATACATCTACTGTTATACACTCTTCATAACAACTATCCGATATCAACCGCACAGAAACAATGTTATGATATAAATTGAATCATTCACACCTTTTCACTCACCGAGATATGAAAGAATATCCGGCCTGAGTAGAATAATGAGATATCCGAACTATTTTTCTCAAGCAAGGAAAAATAACCGTCCCCGTTTCTCAACCCGACCATTCCCCCCCTCGGGCCATTCTTCCTACACTAATCAAAGTGCACCCCTGAGAGAATGTATAAACCCTAAGGAATGCTCGTCCCTGATTGCGGTTGGACCATTCTCTACCTCCTGGCCATTCTCCTACACTCAATCAGTGCACCTGAGAGAATGTATAAACTCCTAAGGAATGATCAAGCTGTGACTAGCTCTCCTCGTTAATCCATAAGAGGGAAGAAGACTGCCCTGTATCAACCTCCAAAATGTATCATTCTCATGTTAACCACAATGAAAAATCACTGTTCTCTACGAGAAGGGCTTCTTGAGTAACCTTCAAGAAGAGAGATTTTCCTAGACCACTCCCATGCCAACTACAATGGGAAGTCAGTCACATGATACATCAGCAATCTGACCATTTCCCATGTTAACCACAATGGGAATCGTTGTCCATCAGAAATCTAAATCCACTTTCTCTCGAATGTGAGTCAATCAGTCTAAGCCGGGATCATTTTCAATGAATGTCTTCAATGATTATTTTAGTGATGACTCCCAACCCGAGTCATCTCTTTCTTTTCAATAAGTCGTCTCCACGAGCTCCAAATTGAGTATGCAAACTCTTTCATCTTTTACCAAAATGTTTGCTCATCTGTGGAGATATGTTATCGAGAACCACTTTCTCCTTTCCTCGACTTCATCAGATATAATGTAATGCTTGATTTCAAATGTACTTTAGTCTAGAACATTGATTTTCTTCCTCGAAGGTTTCCATGTAGCTCCTAACACAGAGTATATCATTGTTGGAAAAATCGGAACATATCCATGTGGCACTTCTTCCTCACATCATGAGATCTCGACTATTGAGTAATCTATATTGATGTTATAGGAAATCTCACCACGCTTCTACTGTGCACCGGAGGTTCTCCACCAAGTTATCTCTTCCATCTGCATACAAGGGTTCTCTGTATGCCTCAAAGTCTTGAGATTGTTTTCCATACGCTCTTTTATTCAATTTCTCTGAGAATATTCTTTGCATTCATCTCATGTAAAATCCAAACCAATTGATGTTACTTGATGATATAATGAGTTTTGTAGAGGTATGTCTGGTTTAATCGAACAAGCAATCATCATAGTCTTCTCCCTCCATCTGGGAAAACTTCTAGTTCTAGATCTCTGCAATGCTTTCATTCATAAGTCTTCCATACATTGTTTTCATCACAACTTTCTTCTCGCTTTTGATTACTTTAGCGAAGCCTATATTAGGCGGGTAATCTTGTGATTCTTGATACAAATGACTGGTTGTTCTCGGTTTCTTCTTTCTGGAATCTCATGTTCTTCTTCATGTTTTCTTTAGCTCTTAGGTCCATGGAGTTTTACAGATTCCATGACCTAGAGATTCCACTTCTTCCTTTCATCATGATCATGGATCTGGATGGACAACCGTGGATACTTGTTATTTCTCTTCAAGAAGACTTTCCTCGGGATTGAACTCAACACATTGACCGCCTTTCTCATGGTTACTACCATGGATATATACTTCATCATTTCATTGGATCATAGGATTAGCTCCCTCCTAATCCTCGCTTCATGTAAGAGAGCATATAATCGACTCTTCGCTTAATAGAGTCCACGCCCATTTGCATCCTTATTGTCTTCAGAATATATAATTGGCTCTCTGTCTAATAGAGTCCACGCCTGCCTTTGTTGTCTCTACAAAACATCATAAGTCTTTTCCAATTTCCTCACTGACTTCTTTTCTCAGTCTCTTTCGCTTCTTCTAAGTCTCCTTCATGATTGATTCATTATCTTGCAATAGCTTCCACATGATTTGTATTTCTTCCTTTCATGTGTATATATCTAATGATATCCATTCTTATCTTGTTGTTCTTCCATAGGTATAGTTCTTCTGGGAACACATTATCTTCCAAGAGATGGGATATACAAGATATGTACAGAGACAATGTAAACAAGATATGTACAAGAAATAAGCAGCATTGCTTAGAAGAAGAAGTCTCTTTCATCCCTTTTAGTCTTTGTAGGTTCCTTTTCGACAACTGATGCTCGCGGTTTCTCCTTCCTTCTTAGCTAGCTCTCGACAATGATTCTCAGAGTGACCATATCTTCGACAGCTGAAGCATTGTATCATTGACATATCTTTCTCTTGATTTGGCTTCCTCCCTGAACCAAACTTCCTTCTGTTCCCGAAGTTCTTGAATCTTGTCAGAAGGCTTGATCATTGTACTTTTGGGGTTTCTCTTTCGGTGACCCATCCTTGATTTTGTATCGAGCACGCTAAAGTCCAAAGCCCTTCAAATGTTGGATACTCCTTCATTCATGCTGCGCTAGAATGCATCCCACGCCTTGGGAAGACCATTGAGTACTATAAGCTTACTCACTCCCCTTCTTTAAGATGATCTCTTCAATAGCTTGTAGTTGGATCTCTTTAATCGAGATCACAAAATATGACGTTGCGTCATTAATATCATTCATCTTCATGTCACTCTGAGCTCATTCTTCACTCATTACTTTTCCAATGTTTATAACTGAGAAGAGGTTTATTAGAGCATCGTATATTCTCTCGGGATGAGTCAAGATGGGAGATGTAGGATATCAAGGGGTCTTTGATAGAATCCACTATGATACTCATGGCATTGATGTCACCGCCTTTGAACTTCTCCATAGCCGTATGTTCGCTGCCTTCTTTCCTTCTTCAAACTCGTTTCTACCATCTTTCCTCACTTATATTCAACATCTTCATTCTGGCAAGATGAGATCAACTGTCACGCTTTGAAGTTAGAAGCTCCATCTAACTTGTTCTTTGACTTCATAGAGTAAGTCATGAATGCTTACTTGGTCAAACCCCAGATTTGACCACAAACTTAAACTTGACGTACTGGCTTGCTGAGAGTACTGAGATGCGCTTAGGCTAAGGCGCACTGATATCTCCAGAGATTAGGTCAATCCCTTCACTCTAAGGTGCCTCAACAAGAGGATTAGGGTTTTTGGTAACTCCATCTAGTAACCCTAGCTTAATGTCTCGTATGATGCTTCCTAGTAACCTCTAGCGACAGCTCCTCAACGGTGCCTCAATAATATCCTAGCGACTGCTAACTTCTACGCTTAGGACTCTAATGAAAGTAGGTGTGGGCCCATAACCGTTAGAATATGAAAGATGTGTGCTCGCTTTACCATTGAAAATACCCATGTCACCCAACCATATCAATACCCTTCGTTAATTCCACCTTGACAGAGTATCACTCTGTAAGCAAACCTTAGGCTAGATAGCCAAACAAAGGGTAGCACACCTTTCCTAAGGATAGCAAAGATCACAAAGCCGACCGGGCTAGTCCAAACCTCAAATGTAAGAGATAGTCCAAGTTTAACTTCTAGCCTAATACTGTAACGATAACTCTCTCAAACCCCACGACAAAATCAAGTAATCAGAGTGACACAAGACTGGCACTGCACTCAATTTAATGAGAACTGGCCTCCCGTGATTATACTTACTCCTACCTAACTCGCTGTGGCCGATTTCCTCATTCGGTATCTGCCTCGCTTCAAGATAAAATATTATTTTTTTGGTCAATTTTGGAGGCTAATAACCTAATATAAATTATCTTCTTGAGCTCTCCATGTCTCTAGGTTATTAGCCAACTCATTAGGGTTTCTTCTGTTTCCTGAGTATTCTATCCTTGTCAGTTTTACACGTTGGATGTAAATATTCCTGAATCACCATAATATCAACACTTATCCTTAGCAAAATACTGCTTAGGGTTCTAATTAAAAACAATGTGAAACGAAAATAAACAAAACTTTGCAATATTACATCACTAAGAGAAAATACCATACAAGAATTGCCAAAAGCACCAAGAATGCACCAAGAACACCAAGAGATCCTCCAAAGCTTCACTTTATTGCTCCAAGAAAGGTTACCAAATGACACCAAAATTACAAGAGAAAAATGGGAGCGAATGAGAGAAGTGGGGAGAGATTTTGGCACAATAGAGTTGCTATGAAAAACTGATGTCAAAATGAGGAGAGGGGGCTTCCTTTTAAAGGAGGGAGAGAGGAGAGAACAATTCAAAGAGTCTGGGTATGGATCTGGTAAAGGTGCTCTGCTAGATCAACTTATGAACCAACCGGTGCCTTGCTTTATAGACTGAAGAAACTGTTGCTACTACTAGGTTCTACTGCTATTAGATTTTTGATTGGAAGGATGGAGGAATGATTGTCTTAGACCTGTCTTGATTGCATGGATGGGATAGATAACTACTACTTCGAACCTTAGAAATTAGGGACCTTATCAAACTGAACACAGGAAGCAACCACTCCAAACTCGACTCACATCCTACGCCCTTTTAGGTTTTTGATAGTGAGTGAGGTGTGAAGGGGGAAAACCCCTTTCCTCTTGTTCAAGCATGAGGTTAGGCTATAGGAAGGGCGAACTTAGGGTTTTGGGCACTTTTTCACTTTAATTTTTACTTTCCCCTAGGTTCATGAAGAAGGGGGAATGCACTTTTCACTAGGGAGATTCACTTTTGGTTGTTGACTTGGTATGGGGGGCTTTCTAAGTGGATTTTCACTCTTCCAACTTAGGAAATACATTAGAAATCATTTCCCCACTCTCTCTCATGACTTTAGACACTTTTACAATTTTTGGCTTTTTTACCTTAGTCAATTATTTGCTAACCTTTGACTGACTTGTACTCCTCATGGACAATGACCTAGCGAAACTTGTCCAATTGAGCTGAAATTTGGTCCAAAGGTGTAGGGGGTCATAAGCCATTTGATTTGAGTACTTACATCCCTATATAAAATCCACAAGAACCAAATTTTTACATTTTTCATCAAAAATAATTAAAATTTCCAATTTACGGAAAATTCTAATTATTAAAAAATCCTATCAAAACTTAACGAAATTCTGCAAGACTATAGGAGATGTCTAGCATGGTCATTTACAACTTCTTTAGACGTTAGTCACACTTGAGCTTGATCATTAGAACACCTTCACCACTTTGGAGAATTATTATGACTGAAAAACTCAAGGATAATTAAAAATGCAGTTAAGAAAGGTTAATTACCCGAGGAAAAAAAACAATCGTTTAAAGGACTTCCCTAATGATAAACTCCTAGGAAACTAAATTAAACTTGACCCATGTTACCATATTACAAGGTATCCTACGAGTGGACATTAAGGTGGACACAAAGAGAAGTGTTGGGGCAATTGCCCTGCTGAATATAAGTCTTCAAACTTGTTGTTTCAAAGGGTATATCTTGTGACCACATGATGGATTTGACACCCTAGTTGAAATAGGTGGTCAAGAACTTATAATAACACAAAGATAGGGCGCGATCTTCCCCTTTTAGCCACCTCAAAAATACATAAAATCATAAACTTTATTTCTGTTTTAAGAATCTAGAAATTATAGCCGTGAATATCACGGTTTTTATTGTTGTTCAAGTCACATAAACTCCAATTAAACAGCTTAAAACTTGACTTGAATTTTCTAGATGCAAAGCCCAGATTTCTAGCACATATTTCCTATTGGGTTTGCTTAAGTTAGCCAATTTATATTCCTGTTTTCTACCTCATTAAAAGACTAATCTGATCACAAATCTGATATATTAAAGTGTCATTCAACACCCTAGATCATATTTGCTCCAAGCCCCTTTGCTCCCTCCCTATCCACGATATTTTCAGCATAGATTACTATAGGGATTCCCCCGTTGAGATAGAGCAAAGCTAACCTAAATAGAGACAAATAAGGCTACCAAAATGACAGTGGCTAATTTATCTAAGTCACCTTTGGGGTTTCACAGTTCTGCTTCGGGACATTTACACCAAGTGAGAACCAGAGAGATAACAGGTTGTACTAGATGTTATGATTAGGAAGGTCTTTGCACCCTATCCTCAGTAAGTTGTACTCCATAATCTTCTTAGAAATGGCTTTTGTTTTTATCTTTAATGCACACATCGTTACTCCCTATCAACATTCCCAGTTGAAAGTGCATGTTGTGATATCTGCCTGCATAAATGAAACATCTACTTCCTATAATAATTTATTTATAATGTGATGTGTTTGTAGGTGTTAAATCTAGCCAACTATTTTGTTTGGGATGGAGGATAAACTCAATCTTGGATGGAGGATCCCATTTTGCATTTGGGTTGTATGTGAAGCAATAAGGTGGTCTTTTGTGAATCCTAAAAGCTAAAGGATGGCAATGGGGAAATTATCTTGTTCATTGTTTTAATTAGGAAAAATTGCATGTCCACTCATAATGCGGGTGAGGATGATATTTAACTGCCAAGCAGTTTGAGACATATATTAAAATTCTACTTTCTAATTTTTAGGGTATTTTTTAAAGATTTGATCTAAGGTTGCTCCTTGGGGTGTCATGTTGTGTTTTAACTATTGTTTTGTAAATAGCATATGAAGTTATCAACTAACTGGTGTTATTGGCACATGTGATTTGCTGGGTCAGTGGTGGTGTGTTTTCATCTATGCCCTATGTGTGGTGTGAGTGGACTCTTGTACAAACGATGCCTATGGATAGCTTGGGATCCCATTTTGCATTTGGGTTGTATGTGAAGCAATAAGGTGGTCTTTTGTGAATCCTAAAAGCTAAAGGATGGCAATGGGGAAATTATCTTGTTCATTGTTTTAATTAGGAAAAATTGCATGTCCACTCATAATGCGGGTGAGGATGATATTTAACTGCCAAGCAGTTTGAGACATATATTAAAATTCTACTTTCTAATTTTTAGGGTATTTTTTAAAGATTTGATCTAAGGTTGCTCCTTGGGGTGTCATGTTGTGTTTTAACTATTGTTTTGTAAATAGCATATGAAGTTATCAACTAACTGGTGTTATTGGCACATGTGATTTGCTGGGTCAGTGGTGGTGTGTTTTCATCTATGCCCTATGTGTGGTGTGAGTGGACTCTTGTACAAACGATGCCTATGGATAGCTTGAAATCCATATTATGGTGGATGAAATTATGCTTTCTAATTGTTTGGGTATTTATTAAAGATTTGATCTAAGGTTGCTCTTTGTGGTATTAAATGGCTGTGTTTTAGACTATTGTTTCATAAAGAATGTTTCAAGTTATCAACTAACTGGTTTTAGTGATTAGTTGAGTGGTATGATTTTAAGTATGGCCTCTGTGTGGCATGAGTGTACTCTTATACAAACTATGTGTATGGATAGCCTGAGATCCATATTGTGGTGATATTGCATTTTCTTGTCTTGAAAAAGCAGTAACCCCAAAGCCTTCTTTGCAAGTTCACCTTGCAGATGAAAGAATCAGTAGATCTTCCTTGGTGCATGCAACAACTATAGAATTGTGTGCTTCCTTGCATTGCTAAAGGGCAGTTGCAGGGAGAGGATTGAAGTAGGAAAGGATCTGATTAGTAGGTTGCACAAATTTGGTAACCAAGTTGCAGGTTGTGGGATATTCCTGTGGCCAATAGTAGTTGGAAACTTGGAACGTACAGTCCAAATGCTATGATTCCTTGAGTAACATGCCTAATACAAGATCTTTGGACTTCCGAAACTTTCCAATCCTTAAATGATTTGTTTGATAGGCCAACATCTTAACATCTGCTCGCAGAAACATTTGTCTGCTGCTGGATACAGGTGTCAGTCTGTTCTTGACATTAGTAATGACAATGATGTCATCTTTTTTTACAATTCTTTATATCGTGAGAGCAGTGGCCATGTGAGAAGAAGAGCATTTGCAGTCTATTTTTTAAACTTCCAAAGGAATAAACAGACATGCACACATGAAGAGTTAAAGAAATAAAAAGTTGTCAACTTATCTAACATATGGATGTAGTGATTTTTATTTGGTAAAACACGTCTGTTTTACAAGTTTCAATTCCTTATTTCAATTCATGTTATCTTTTATTTGAAATTTTATTACAGCTATCACATGATATTTCTTAGTTAAAGGAGACAGTGTCTTTCCATTATTTTAATTTTTAGTTTCTGTTTGCATCTACATTCATCTGTCCATGTCAATAATACAATAGTTATCTTATTGAGGTCCTTTTCAGACATTTTCAAAAAATAGTCCTTAATTTTTCTTCTTTATACTACAGGGATATGGAAGGCAGCTTTGGTTAGTGCATGGTTTCTTTAGAGCCAATGGGGGCTGCGGTTATGTCAAAAAGCCTGACTTTCTTCTTCCAAATGGATCTGAAAATGATGACCAACATATTTTTGATCCAAAGGCACCAAGACCAGTCAAGACTACATTGAAGGTGAAATTTATCCTCATTAAAAGAGCAGGGTTTTCTTCCATGCACCAATTTAGCTGTATAAACTCTGAGATTACTAAATCCTTTGAATTTCCTGTGCTTCCCTTGAAGCTTAATTAAGTACCATGTATTGAATAGAGTCCTTTGGAGCAAAATGCAGCAGCTACCTAAAATATTTTGGACCGAGTAGAAGCAGTAATTTCACACTTTTTGAAGATGCTTTGTGTAGAAAATTGTTCCACAATCCGGAGCAAATGCTACTTGCTTCCATATAACAGAAAAAAGTCATAACAAAAAGTAATGCAGAAACTAAAAGGACTCTGCAGTAAAAGGCCTGATCACATTCAAGATGTGGATCCTTGAGTTTGGCTGTGATTGGTGACGAGCAAGATAGCCTAAAATTGAAAAGGCAGAAATACTGAAAGAACCAACAATGCCAAGGGATCTTTAGCAGCTTTAGTTTCATTCTAAATACTCCATGAGAAATTTTCCGAGCCAGTTAGTAATAGTAATATTCGTGTGGATTTTGTTTTTGCTTTTTCTTTTAAAGATTAAAGAATTACAGAGGCCTTTCCCACTAGATCAATTTTTGATCAAGTTAGTTTGGTTTGGATCTGTAAGCCTATTCCAAATGAAACGTCACATGCCGACCTCTTTTAACTTTTATCTGGGAGAGTTAGTTTTCCAGATTTTGTAAAATAACCACAGCATCTGTTGTTTGAAAGTGTTACTGATCATGTTGCATTTATCTGCGCAGTGATGACATAAATTCACATTGCTAGGAGAATAGATGAGTCAGATTTTTAGCTTATGCAGTATTGCTTAGATTTAATCTTTCCCGTATGTTTTTCATATGCATAGTGCGATTTAGAGCTCACTAAAGTGTAAGTTGCTTCGTGTCCTGTGATTGTCAGGTCAAAATATATATGGGAGATGGTTGGAATCAGGAATTCAAGAAAACACACTTTGACACCTATTCTCCACCTGACTTTTACACCAGGGTAACATAGCAACTTCTTATTAAGAAATCTTAATGGTGAAGCGCATTGAGGTCTTAAATGAAGTTTCCAATGTGGCCATATGCCTGACAAACTTAAATATGCAGGTTGGGATTGCAGGTGTGCCTGCAGATACTATCATGAAAAGGACAAGGGCGATAGAAGATGACTGGTTCCCATGTTGGAATGAAGAGTTTGTTTTTCCATTGACTGTCCCTGAATTAGCTGTGCTTCGTGTTGAAGTGCATGAGTATGATATGTCTGAGAAAGATGACTTTGGTGGCCAGACATGCGTACCTGTGGCAGAGTTGAAGTCAGGGATTCGCACAATTCCATTATGCAACAAGAAAGGAGAAAAATACAAGTCTGTAAGACTTTTGGTGCGAATTGACTTCTACTAGCAATCATTCCTGCAGGGATAAGTGTCTTGTAATATATATATATATATATATATATATATATATATATATATATCCAGTTTTGGTATTGTGGTTTAGTTTGAATTTGGGCAGGGGAGATCTAACTATCTTTGTTTATTCCTTTTGTGAATATTTTTTGTAATAATTCTATTTTTAACATAGGATATAAATGTCTTTGGGAGGTAATTTAGAATTCCTACAAAAGATGTTTGCTAGCCAAAATTGAGTCTGAAGCACTCACTTTCTGATGTGACTATTGATGGTGAGAATCTCTAAGACTTTTGGTGCGAGTTGATTTCTACTAGCAATCATTCCTGCAGGGATAAGTGTCTTGTGATATATATCTATGAATCCAGTTTTGGAATTCTGATTTTTTTGAATTTTGGCAGGGGAGATCTAAGTATCTCTGTCTATTCCTTTTGTTAATATTTATTTGTAATAATAATATTTTGTAACATAGGATATAAATGTCTTTGGGAGGTATTTTAGAATTCCTACAGAAGATGTTTGGTAGCCAAAATTGAGTCTGAAGCACTCACTTTCTGACGTGACTATTGAATCATCTTTCTCAGGGAGTACACATTACAATGGATGTTTATGAAATAGCAATGAACGGTACACTTAGGATTGAATTAGTTTTCAGTAATTCCTCGAGACTTGTATAATCCTAAGGAAATCAATACAACAAACAAAATACCATTGTAACTTGAATTAATATTCAGTAATTACTCGAGGCTTGTACAATTCTAAGATAATCAGTACCAACGATCAAAATTGCACCGTCCCAGCCTTTCCAAGGGGGTTCCCGTCCTAGAAGTGTACTTCAAAATTGCTTATCAAAATAAATATAAACTTTTGAATTTGCTTGTCATTTATGAAGGTACATTTAAAAGGAAGGGCTACCCTCGTGTGTCACGTCATTGCATGTCATTATGTCTATTACAAAATTTGACAAGATGTGGTGTTTTACACTGGCCAATGCCTTCACACCATCGGCGTTGTATGGTTTATCCAAAACGTCCCAGAAAAATCTCATTTTCACCAGAATCTGGAAAAGGAAAAAATCAACAAGATTAGTGTTTTACATTGCCAATGCCTTCACGCCATCGGCGTTGTATGGTTTATCCAAAACGTCCCAGAAAAATCTCATTTTCACTAGAATCTGGCAAAGGAAAAAATCTATTGATGGCATAGTTCTAGGCTGTTTTAGGATTTTTCAAGGTTCTAGGTAGCTTCAGAGACCCTCAAAACCTTTGGGGTGCATAGAGTGACTATGCCCTTGGAACTTGACCTGTAGCACTATGCTGGGTTCATAAATTTCTATCGGATTTTCTGCTTAGAACTTTGCTATAAAATGGTCCATTTGGGACAATTTTTATCCTACGCCCTATGCTATTACCCTCTCCCTTTGGTTCACACCTGCTCATTGATCATCATGTGATGTTTATTTGTAATCACCATTTAAGTAGTGCACAACTTTGAAGGGCGCTTGTATAGCCCACCTTTCAATGCATTCTCATTTACAAATTGCCCCACAATGAGAGCTTTCAGGGGCCCATGATCCCTATTTGACGGTTGATGTTTCAATCACCTACAAGGTAAACTTTGCATACTCTAGTCCCGAGGTTATCTTGGAAAACAAATACAAGATGTCTACATTGTTTTTCCTTCTGAGGTTAATCTTACTTTGCGGTTTGGTTTTTTTTAACAAGGGTACGAGAGATCTGAATTTAGAGCTTATGACCAATTCTTGGGATTTTATGCCTCTTTTTATTCTTGGTCAGCATCCAAGTTTGGAGATGAGGATAAGGGGTTTGAAGAGGAAGCATGAAATAGACGTCCAAATTTCCTCACGGGCGGCTTGGGAATTTATGGAATCGATTGAAAACAAAGTTTGAATGAAAAACATGGAAGGTGGGAATGGATTCTAAATTGAAGGGTAAGTAGAGTTTAAATTTTTTTATGTTTGTATTGATTTGTTATTCAAGCAGCGATTTGGTCAAGCCCACGAAACATACCAAGCCGACATTTGGGGAATACATCTTCTCTGCACAATTAACCCACTGTAGGGATGAGGAGTGTAGATATTGGGAAAACACAATATTACAGTGACAAGGAAACAACTGCAAAAACCAACAACCTTCTACAAAAAGAAACACTGATCTTATTGATCTGCTTGCTGATTACATTGAAGAGCTCCTCTAGTTATAATAGGCAGAGAGGAGACAACATTGATGAGGGTAGATGGAAGGTAGATGGATAACTCTCTCATGAAGTAATGAGACAAGTAGATGGATGGAAAATTTACCCACTCCAGTGATAAGTCAAAGAAGCACATGGTGATTATCCATAAACAACCAAGAAGGATGACATGTTGTCCTACCTATCCTAAGTAAACTTATACATCAACACCTCCCCATAAGTGCAACTTAGGGAAGTAAAAAAAACAAAAAATATGGGTCCTGGCTACTAGGCCTACTAAGGTACCCAATACAAACTCTCATAAGTGGAGAAAAGGAGAAAACCCACAGGAAAAACTCCTCGCCTAAAGAGAGAAAACAACACAAAAGTGAAGGAGGTCTTAAGATAACCCCCTAGAGACAACTTATTTGACCCCAAGCATCAATCGTAGCTATAGAAAGCGAGGTGATGCCAAAGGTTTAGTGAAGATGTCAACAACTTGCGCTTCAGTAGACAAATATTCCAGGTTGAGAACACCATCCTGGATGAGTTGACGAATGAAGTGCATGTGTTTGGTCCGTTGATGTTCCATTGGGTTGCGAAAAATGTGTATGGCACTCTGATTATCACACCAAAGAGTGGTTGAACAATCTTGCTGAATGCCAAACTCTGTAAGGAGTTGTCGAAGCCAAAGAACCTCCTGACTTGCAAGAACTGCAACACGATACTCAGCTTCCGCAGAGGATAAAGCAATTGCAGATTGCTTTTTGCAAGTCCATGTAATAGGTGCAGAGCCAAGACAATAGACAAATCCAGATGTGGACTTTCGATCATCAACCGAACCAGCCCAATCAGAGTCAGTGAATCTCACAAGCTGAGAAGCACCAAAAGAGTACTGAATACCAAAATTGGTAGTACCCTGAATGTACCTCAAAATGCGCTTAACTGCCTTCTAGTGACTCTCATGAGGATCTTGAGAGAACCGAGAGACAAGTCCTACAAAAGATATGTCAGGACATGTATGAGTCAGATATAACAAACTCCCAATCAGTTGTCGATACAATGAAGGATTAACACTTGGTGAGGAGCAACTGGCAGAAAGGGTGACTCCTGACTGAAATGGAGTAGGGGTAGGTTTACAATCAACCATGCCAAAGCGCTGAAGTAAATCAAGTACATACTTCTGCTGAAAAATGGAGATTCCTTCAGAAAATTGAAGAGCCTGGAGACTAAGAAAATAATGTAGAAGCCCCAGATCTGTCATATCGAATTGTTCCATCAATGCTTACTGAATACTTTGAATCATAGATGAAAAACTCCCTATGAGAATTAAATCATCCATATACAGAACCAAAATCAAGAGATCAATACCCTGCTTTAGAGTGTAAACTGTAGGATCAGAATGACGGTGATCAAACCCGGAAGAAATTAGAAAACTATCCATCTTCTCATACCAAGCTTGAGGAGCTTGTTTGAGACCATAAAGAGAACGTTGGAGCCTATAAACAAGAGAAGAATCCTACACAAAACCAGGGGGCTGCTCCATGTAGATTTCTTCATCTAAGTCACCATGTAGAAAATCACTCTTTACATCCATCTGGTATACTGACCATCCTTGGGAAGCAGCAAGTGAAAGCACAAGGCGTATAGAATTCATCTTGGGAACAAGGGCAAAGGTCTCAGAGTAATCAATCCCTTCAACTTGTGAAAATCCCTTGGCCACAAGACGTGCCTTATGCTTGTCAACAAAGCCATCTGCTGCATATTTGGTTCTATAGATCCATTTACAACGAACTAGCTTTCGTCCCTTTGGAAGAGAGACAAGATCCCATGTGTGATTCTTCATCAATGAAGAATACTCCTCTATCATGGCAGTAACCCACTCAGATATTCCAACAACGTCAGAAAATTGTTGTGGATCATTTGAGATAGTACGACTCAAGAAGGAGACACCTATTGTTTGTGATTGAATAGGGGAAGAGGTTGAGGCTGAATAGCTGAAATCAGTTGGCTCATAGCCATACCTGTCAAGCCTCTTCTTCTCATGAAAGCTCCTCCTGAGATGCAGTTCTTGATCAAGTTGTTCATGTTCTTGATCAATTTGTTCATGTTCATGATGCTCATGTTCCATTTGTTGCAGGTGGTAGATTTTCTTCTGGTTGATGTTGAACTTCAAAAGGTTCATTATCATCTTCTAAAGCAAATTCAACACAATTGTCTACATGACAAACTAAAGATGCAGAAGGATTTGAAGTGGGGTTGAATCCTTCATCAAAACGGACATCTCATCAAAAAAAGACTTCTTTAGTAATAGGTTCAAATAACCTATATGATTTTATGTCCTCACAATAACCAACGAATATTAATGGTTGGCTTTTCTTCTCCGTAGCTTTGCGTTTTTCAACTGGTATTAAGGCCCATGCTGGACTGCCAAATACTCTAAAAGCAGAGACATTAGGCTTAACATGGCTCCAAGCTTCCTCTGGAGTCTTATGTAGTACTGCCCGATGAGGCATCCTATTTTGAATGTAGTTTGCACAGTTTACCGCTTCAGCCCAAAAAGAAGGTGCCATGTTCTTGGACTGAGTCATACAGTTTGCCATTTCTTTCAGTGTTCTGTTCTTTCTTTCAACAACACCATTTTGCTGAGGATTGTAGGGAACAATGAGCTGATGTTGAATGCCATGTTCTCTACAAAAATATGTGAATCTCTGATCGACATACTCCCCCCCATTATCTGTGCATAGTTTCTTGATAGAAAGAGATGATTGCTTCTCAACAAAAGCCTTGAAGTTCTTAAAAGTAGCAAGGACATCACTCTTGTACTTAAGAAAGTACACCCAAGAGCGACGTGAGAAGTCATCAATGATTGTGAGTGCATACTTAGCCCCTGAAAATGAGCAAGTTGGAAATGACATGAGATCGTTATGTACAACTCAAGAGGTGTTGTAGCATGCCATGCTTTTCCTTTAGGAAAAGGATCTTGATGTTGTTTTCCAAGGACACAACCTGGACAAACTCCATCAGTACAAGAAACTTTAGGAAGACCAAACACCAATTTTTGGGTGCTCATCTGCTGCAAATATCTGTAGTTGAGATGTCCAAATCTTTCATGCCAAAGATTACTCAAAGCATCAACATGTGCTATGAAGGAGGAACCTAAGGAAGACTCAAAGGAAACAAACTTATAAAGTCGAGAACTATGATCTACTTTTCCAGATGCAACAACAATGTCTACATTTTGTAGTTCTCGAATGATTATATCATTAGGAGAAAACTCTACTGTTTTGCCATTACCAGAATCACAAATTTGATATATAGAGAGAAGATTTGCAGAGATGTGAGGAACAAGAAGAACATCATTAATGCACCCTTTATTTAACTGCAATGTGCTGGATCCAAGAACATCCAGCTATGTAGAGTCTCCAACTGCAATCTGTGAAATACTACATTCAGATGTAGAAGCCAACAACTCATGAGAATGAGTCATGTGGTGTGAAGCACTAGAATCAAGTATCCATCTATCTGAAGATGCATACAAAGATTGAGCTGATAAAGCATGTCCTTTACTAGTAGAAGAAGGTTTTGGCACTGAAATCTTATGTTGCTTCATGGCTTCATTCAAAGCTTCAAGTTTCAACCAACACTTAGGTTCTACATGCCCAAGTCCGCTACAAAAGCTACAGGTGTCATTTGACTTCTTCTTCTTTGTCTTGGAGGAAGATTCACCGGACTTGGAAGATGGAGGAAAATGTTTTGTTTTCTACTCAAGCTTGGAGGTAAACTCACCAGTTGGAGCAAAATCTTTCTTCTACTTATACCGAGTCTTGTGATTAGTTTTGGGGGTATGAGCCACAAGAGCCTTATTGTTAGAGTCAGAAAGAGCATCTAATTGAGTAAGTTTAGATTGTTCTCAAGTAAGACGCTCACAAAAAAGCTCAAAGGAAGACATTTTAAACTCACTTCCCAGTGCATCCATAGTAGAATAAAATGCAGAAGAAAATACTCGATAAGGACCTTTTAGCTTGGATAAAATCAAGAAGATGCACTCTTCATCTGATTTAGTTTTTCTGCACCCTTTTAACTGAGCCACTAGTAACCTGAATTTGGTGAGATAGTCTTCAACGGATGCATGCTCATCTGGTACCAGTGATGACAACTCAACTTCCAATTGTAGGGCTCGAAACTCATTGATCTTTCCAAATAAGGAATCCAACTTGTCCCAACTTGCTTTTGGAGTTTTACAATCAACTATGTGGAACAACAAGCTATCTAACACATGCAAACCGATGAGGCCCATGGCTTCATCAAGTTTATTTTGATAGGCGAACCTCTCGATTTCCTTGGTGAACATAGGTTGAGCCACAACTAACATTTGCCAGAGCCCTTTTGATTGCAACAACTGTTGCATTTTAAGTTTCCATGTGTGATAGTTATGGGGAGTTAGGAGCTCAACAATCCTTAACTCTGCCATTTTCAATAAAGAGTACAATAAAACACCAGATCTAGGTGTATTATCTCAAAAGAGAATGGAAACCTAGGCTCTAAACAAAGAGCTCTAAATATATTTACAATATATAGATTAAAATATTTGGATATCTGTAGGCACAAAGAAGGTTGCACAAAGAAGGCCAAAACAAGGCAGAATACCGCTATCTTTTCTGTTGACAAACAAGCACTGAATAGAGCACATGATCTGTAGTGAAAGGATTTAAACTAGATTTTTAAATGCAAAAAAAAACAATTGCAAAGAAAATCAGATTTAGAATAAACCCTCGATGTTGAACTTCAGTGATGATCAATGCTTGGAGGGACAATCTCTTATAGCTTTAATGACCCAAATTTTTGAGATTTCCTCCCAATTTCGTGAGGTCACTGAGCATAGAGGGCCGTTGGATGAGCTGGGTGCTTGTTGCTCCTTCGATTTCCTCTCGGTATTATGGATAGCGCCCACCAGATCGACTGGTCAAGATGGGCCTTTGCTGGACGAATTAGATCTTTGCCAGACGAGCTGGGGCGTGTTGGGTGTTTGCTTGATGAGATGAAAAAGCTAGGCGTTTGTTGGACTGGCTAGTGTGGAGGAACCTGTGTTCAATGCAGGACCCTGAGACGTCAAGGGTGAGCCAAGCGTGGCAGAGGTCCCAGAAGACAACGATGGGAAACTGCTAGAAGCAATTGTACTGGAGAGCCATTTACGCTCAACTTCTGCCCTGAGGTACGTGGCCACTAACTACAAGATGAGTAATGATGGCCAGTGCTCTTCAGTGATCGTGGCCACCAGATCTTTTCAGATTCGAGCTCGTCCAGTCCACAAAAGAAAATCGAACTCACCCAGCTCAAGGAGAGGAAAATCGGGCTCGCCCAACCCACAGTGAGGAAATAAACGAGCTCGTCCAGCTCATAGTGAGAAAAAAAATGAGCCCGCTTGTTGTTGGTGGACATTCTCTTTTAATCTCGACTAGTGGATCTTTGGCAGATTAATGGCGACCTGGTGTTGCACACCACTGAAGGAGCAACACGTCACCAGGACGGAGAGGGAGGGGAATGATCGTTCGACCAACAATATGCATAGGAAAAATTCCGAGGTCGGAAATTCGTGCCCTGAAGCTACAGAAAAATCACTTCAGAGAGAGAGAGAGTCGGTATGCAACGACAAAACCTTGATAGAGAGCCGACCTGCATCAACAAAACCTCGAATGGTTGTGCAACATAGAAATCAGACACTCATAATCAGATTGCTTTAATCAATATTGGGCAAGTATGATCTTGATCTCAGAAAACTTGCAAATCTCTCAAAAGAAAGGAGAAGGGGTTTGCAGAGCAACTCTGATACCATGTAGATATTGGGAAAACACAATATCACAGGCACAAGGAAACGACTGCAAAAACCAACAACCTTCTACAAAAAGAAACACTGATCTTATTGATTTGCTTGCTGATTACATTGAAGAGATCCTCTATTTAGAATAGGCTGAGAGGAGACAACATTGATGAGGGTAGATGGAAGGTAGATGGATAACTCTCTCATGAAGTAATGAGACAAGGTCAAAGAAGCACATGGTGATTATCCATAAACATCCAAGAAGGATGACATGTTGTCCTACCTATCCTAAGTAAACTTATACATCAACAAGGAGGAGGATTAATTCTTTGATTCATTGGATTGAATCCCATCCACTTCCACATCGGACACTGGAGAATATGACGATTGTTTGAATGATGTTAGTTAATCTTAGAAACCACAACGCGTTTGAAATGGTTGCACTCTTCCTCGCCCCGTGACGACATCAACGACTTCGTCTTCCAAATACAAATTATGGAAGGGAGAACCTGGTTCGATTGGGGAAAGTTGCCAATAGCTTCTCTCACAACTAGAATTGAACAACGACAGAGAGCTCCAATGAGGACCCTGACAGATTTTAGGTAACTACAGTTATGAAATTCACCTAGAGACTCAATGTTCAACCAATACTTCCACGGGTTTGCCAATAAAGCATGGAGGCCTCCATCGTGATGATCATGATGTGAGTCTTAGAACAAGGCAATGACTCCTGTAGGGAATGTGCAGATCCATTTTCTGTGATAAGTTTTCAAGTAGAAGCAGCTTGGGGACACCTCCTACATAACGGCTTTTGTCTGATGGTCCAAATCCAATGGAAGTGCAACACAAAGAAGGCCATAAGTGCATTTTTTATGTAAATTTGTCCAAAGGAATTGTAATTTACTAGAGTCTAAAACTTTAGCCATTGTATCAACGAAAGTAAAAGTGTGATTGATTGATCATATGGTTTGAATGTTTCACAAGTTGTTTTAGTGTCTTCCAAGCTTATGCATTTAATATTTATCATGAAATGCAATAAATGGTCTAACATGCATTGTAATATTTCTTCCAAGCTTATGCATTTAATATTTATCATTAAATGCAATACAACGACTAACATGGCTAACATACACTGTAATATTTATTTCAAATATGGGGATGCCTCGATTTATGTGTAAAAGGAATAAACTTCAACTTCTCTTAATTTTTTTATTTAAGGGGATAGTTAATATGTGAGAAGGTCTAGAGTGTAAAACTTATAAATTAACAAACTATGTTGCTTGGTTTTTTGATTTTATAATAATTTGATATCTCCTTTAAATTTCAATTTCCAACTTTGCAAGTTATTTTTATTGTACTGTATGTGAAATGTGATTAAATAAAATTTACTAGAACCTAATTAGCTACTTTAAGTTAATTCATGGAATATGGTTAGCTACAACCCGAGTTGGTCTAATGGTTAAAAACATGTGTTTCCTTCTAAGAGGTCACAAGTTCAAATCCAGAGGGGGGTAGGGTATGTATACCTCCATAGACTTTACGAGTCAAATCATTGGGCAACGAACCTAAAGTCATTGTCAATATAATTTTCCTAAGAAAACCAATTCATTGTCAATGCTTATTGTAGAGTCATTGTCAATATAAATTTCCAATGTTCTACTCAATGAAATTGAAGTTGTTGCCAACATAAATTTCCTAAGAAAACCAATTTAATGCCAATGCTTATTGTAGTGTTTGTACGGTAAAACATTGGTATCTCCACAAATGCTTAGATTAATCTTGGTATCATCATGTGGGCTTCAAGCTCTATGGTCAAAACATTTGTTTCTTTTGCTAAGAATAAAACCAATGGCATTTATCAAACTACTAGTTCATCAAACTTCTAGGTAGAGCCTTCATTGGTTATGTTGGTTTATTCTTTCACTTCTTCTTGGGCTGACCCAGGTTCAAATCTCAACAGGTTTCCAACAAAACCCTTTAAAACTATCGTTCCTCATGGTAAACCAGAAGGCAACGCTGCGCATAGGGTGCACAACGTTACCCGAGATAACTTTTATGGGTAACTGCAATACTCAAGTGTTTGCAGTCTAGGAATGAGTGGGGATCTGTGAGTGTATTCTTTCTTTCTTATGCATTACCCTTGTTAAATATTCAAGTACTTCTATGATTTGTTCATATTTAAACCTATACATGCACGCTGGTATTTCTAGTTTAACCATTCATTCATATGTTAATGATCAACATAAAGTAAACATTCATTAACAATGACACATAACACAAAGTTTATCGTGGTTCACACTCTCTTGGTGCTACGTCCACAAATATTTGGCTCTCTGCTCTTTTATTCAATATGTTGCAAAATCTTGCACTGCGCGCATTACATCTTTAGTAATACAATCCAAATGAGGGTAAGATCCCTCTATGAGGAAGACTAGATCACACCAGGCTCCACAGCTTGTGACCTTATCATCAAGTACTAGCTTTTTCAACTCTTCTACAAGACTTATTACAATTAACAACATAAATCCTCCTTAATAATTTTGACTACAAATCTCTCTCTATAGACCTCCTAGGTCTTTATTTATACTACTCTATGGCTTATAGCCATTACAATCTTTGTCAAAACCCTAACCCTATCATGATTAGGCTTGTTTGCCTTCGTGCCACATTGTTTTTCCTCTTGCATGTTGTTTTTCCTTCTTTTCTGCATGTTGCTTTCTTGCCACCTGTTGTTTGCGCTCCAACATTAGGTGTTCCTTTCCAAAGTTAGGTATTTCCTCAAAATATATCCTTCTTCAAAAATAGGCATGTGCCCAAAATAAACTTCCTTCTCAAAATAGGTCTGCGCCCAACATGCCCCCAACACTGACATGTGGCTCGTCCTGAGCCACTCAGGTGGTGCGTGCTCCCTGAACGACGTCTGCCAAGCTGTGAAACTTGTTAGATTAATAGGTGTGTTCATCTCACCATAGACAATATAGCAATATTGTCAGCCAACCATTGGTACAAAGGCCACCCCAGAGCACCTTAACCTTGATAGAGAGAATAATTCTGGAAGCAAACCCTAGAACTGATAGCCAACCAGGGTAGCATACCTCTCTCTAGAGCTAACATACCAGGCAAAAAGTCCAAACCATAACCAAAGAGAAAGTCCAAGCCAAAATTGAAATGTTAGTTGCAGCAGTTGTAGCTGCAACTCCTCTTCATAGTTGCTCACCATTGGTCTTATGCAGTTTTGAGAGGGAGTGTGACAAATGAGCTATAACACCCTCTTATTTATAGTCCTCCAAGTGACCTAACTAGGTTGACTTCTACTTCTGTAGGCTAATAAATCGATAATAAATATTCTCTTGAGTTGACTTGTCTCCTAGGGTTATTATCCAACATTTTAGGGTTTCTCTTGCTTCCCGAAATATTCTAGTCTCGTCAGGGTTACATGTAGAGGTTAATATCTCCCGCGACTATGTTAAGGTCCTAACCCGCACACAGGTAGATCAATGTATTCGGATGTAATAAAGGTCAATATTAATAAGGTCTTTCAATAAAATAGAATAAGGCGGATGTAAGAAGACCTAATAGAAGCTTCCGCTTCTAGAAGGATCTTCCTCTAGATGCTTCTCTTAATAGACATATTTAGTATAAATAAGGGTTGAGGGTATGGAAACCCTAGCTCGGAGATTATTGTAACAGAGCGCTGCTCGATTGGAGGTTGCCCCCTCGAAGAGGCCTGTGAACATTGCTTTCTGAATCAAAGCGCTATTTCAGTTGTTGTTCTCATATTATTTCTGTGTTATTGTGGATGATTATGCTGGTTATATTACTGTTATTCTACCATTCCTAGCATTTTATTTCTGTTCTGCGTATTTATTAGATCTGATATCTTGCAAGTGGTATCAGAGCACTTTCCTTGGCAGAAATTGTGGGCATTTTTTTTTCAGGGTAGAGATGTATTCCGGTGTCTTTAAGCCACAAAGATCTGTCGTTACGCGCATAAACCCGTGGTTGAGGGATTCATACACGCAGGAAATACAAGTGGTTCTTAAGTGCACATCTGTTGGCCACCCTTGTAACCCCTGTTGGTACCCCTTCGAGTGGTAGCGCATCAGACAACACCTGTGTACGGATCGGCCTAGATTTCCTAAAACCCTCTTTAGATAAACCTATCAGCTGTCGGACTGCTATAGTGTCACTGAGAACAACACTCGGGAATATACTCTCTAGTACCTAGGTAGTCGGGTAGTACGACTAAGGGTACGGTCTATCCTCCTTAGTTAGTGCCCTGATATATTGGGCCGAGTACCATTGTTGGACCCTATACGTATATCAGAGAGCTATAGCACAGGGCAAACCCTTGTCTGTAGAACCCTTGAATACCTAACCCTTGGGGAACATAAACATAAACAAATTAAACCGACGAGATCTATTGGCGTGCATCTGTGTTCGGGTCGCCAAGTAAATACACATTTCTTTCTGGTTAAGAATTTGGGGATTTCAACATTGCAACATTCTTCAGACTGAAGTATAACCCCGTAGCTGTAAAAAAAAAAAGTCTAGAATTTTTTTCACCATTATTTGAGATCTATTCCATTAGATTCATCTCTTCTCCCTTATCACATTCATCCATATCATTTTTCTGCAAAAATTTCTGATCTCGGCCGCTCCCTTTTCAGTTCACCCATTCTCATGGCCCATACTCGTAGCCAAGCACTGGAGTCTCGCTTCAACACCTTGCAATCTAGTTTCCTTGAGACCCAACAAGAAGTGCAACAACTCAGTGCTACTATTGCCTCCCGTGATACATCCATCAATACCACCATAAATGCATCCGTGCAGTCCACAATGGTGGAAGTCAAACATGAACTAACCACCTAGCTTGAATCTGTCTTTTCATCACTCTGCACCAAACTCAAGATCCCTACCGATGACTCTTTTCCTGATGTGCATACAAAGACTGAAGGTGAAACTTCTTCCCATCCCTTTCAACCCCATCACTTTCAATGGGACATATGCCTTCCGCGGGTGGATGTAACCAAATTTGATGGCTCGGACCCCACTGGTTGGGTCACCCAAATGGAACATTATTTTTTCTCTCTACAACGTACATGTGGCTTAGCCAAACTCCGATATGGTGTTCTCCATCTAGATCAAAACGGCGGCAATGGTGGCAATGAAGAAAAACTTCTTGTCAAGGGTAAATTGCTTGGACACAATTTGTAGCGGAGCTTTATGAGCGGCGACTAGCGGCACACCAACCATTTAGGCCCGTTTGAAAAGAATTGAAGCAATCAAGAAAAATGAAGACTTCATAGGCTGCATTTTGAGTGCACGGCACCGAACGGAGGGACCAGCGTGCTTTTTTTGAGAGTGTTTTTATCAGTGGCCTCAATGAGGAAATTCGGGCCCATGTCCTCATGTGGCTCGACCCTACGACTTGGGTGGAGGCTACTAAAAAACTAAAGAAGGTACTAACAAATTGTTTCCTCTCAAACAGTAAGCCTTCCTTTATTCCTAAACCCTAAACGATAAACCCACTACTCCCTTAAGCCCCATTAAAGATCCAAAATTGACCAAGGATGAGGCAGCATGCTCAAAGGCCTCATTTATAATTGTGATGACAAATTTTCCCGGGCCACAAATGCTAACAAGGAACAAAAGCTTTTTATGGCCATCTTTGAGGATATTCGAAGAGGATGTTGACACTCCCCTTATTGCCCAAGTCACAATCAGCGACATAAACCCTCCCTCCGACCTTTCCGAAATTCACTGGAACGATTATTTCCCTCCAATGCTCTCCAGAAGCCCTACATCCCCCAAACTTTCAAGTTGGTGGTTACATCAAGCGCAAAGGTCATCATTCTGATTGATGGTGGGTATCACCACGAACATTCATTGCCGCATTGCCCAAGAACCCATTGCTACATTCATCGTCAACAATTTCCAAATCATGATTTGCCAATGGTGGTTCTATGAAATGTGGCGGCCTGAAAATGTGCGTCTCCAAATTGGTGTTCTACCCTAAAATTCCTTATGTTTGCTATTGACATGGGTGGTTGTGACATTGTGTTGGAGTTATTAAATGGCTAGGACTTTGGGTCCCATTATTATGGTTTTTAAGGAATTAACCATACAATTCGATAAGGAGGCCACCAATATAAATTCCAAGCATCCAACTACTTTTGGTTTACACGAGGGTCATGGGTTCTCGCCATGGAAAAGCTTCTCAAAAGGTCGTGGGTGTCGTGCCCAGCTCCAGCCATACACAAGCCCACGAGACACCCCAGTTACCCCAAGACCTCCAAGCCCTCCTTTCTAAACACATCAAGCCCAATTGTACTCACTCCCAAGGACTCCCTCCTTCCTATGGTGTTCCTGATCATTCCATTCCCTTTGTCCGAGGAAGCCCTCCTCCCAATATCCATCCATATAGCCACCCCTTTGCACAAAAATGAAATTGAAAAATGAGGTCAGAACTCCTTCTGCGGCGTCATCCGTTAATGCGAGGCCCTTACCGTCTCGGTTGTCATGAATGCTTGAGAAGAAGGTTCTTGGAGAATGTAATCCTAACTACATGCTCTCAACAATGACTATCAAGACAAATTACCATTCATCATTGATGACCTCGGATGAATTGGGTGGCGTAAATTCTTACAAACAGTCTTAGCTGGGGAGCTATCACTGAGATAAAATGTATGAAAGAGTATGACATTCCCAAGACCGCCTTCGCACTCATGAGGGCCACTATGGGTTTTGGTCGCTACCCGCTTTGGCTTACAATGTAATACCCTCTCCACCTTCGAACCTCATGAAACCTGTCTTCCGCCCTTTTCTCAAATCATTTTGTCTTAGTTTTCTTTGATGATATCCCTCATCCTATGAAAAACACAGACCCGAACCATCTTACTGTATGGATCAAGTTTTAGGACTATTCTCGGCCTGCTTTTCACTGTTCAAGTAGCTGCTTTTGGTTACTCGGTAGAATGCCAAGGTCATCACGGTGCAGGAAAGGATGGCGTCTGGGTGGACTCGAGAAAGATTGAAGCTAGGCAAGATTAGCCCACATAAGGAACTCTCAAAAATCCTGCGTGGATTTTTTGGGCCTAACAAGGTATTAACGCAAGTTTGTTAAGAACTACGGAAGATTACCAACACCTCTCACTGCTCTCCTAAAAAACACTCTTTCACTTGGACTCAGTACATTATGACTTTCAAATTGAGAGCGACCATGTACCATGGGTTTGGCTGATTTCACAAGACTTTGTGTTGGAATGTGGCATACTCAAGAGGTCGGCGCTGTCCTTATGCGGAGATTGGAGCCTTTGGCCTTCACCCGATAGCGGTATGCGAAGGAATCTGGGCAAACCCATTTTATGAAAAGGAAATATTGGCGATTATGCATGCCGTTGAACTAAGGTGTCCTTATCTCTTAAGGAAGCGGCTTCAAATTAAAATCGATAATCGAAGCCTCAAGTATTTTCTAGAACATAGGATTTCATCCCAAGAGCAACAAAATGGGTGACTAAAGCTCTTTGGATATGATTATGAGATCATTTTACACGAAGGGCAAAGACAATGTTGTGGCAGATGCAGTCTCAAGATATGAAGACGAAGGATCTCTTTTTCTCTTTCCTTCATTGTACACGATTGGCTCCAAAGGCATGCTGAGGAATGGCTTCAAGATCCCAAAAGTTCGCATCCTGGATCCAACAACTGCGGAACAAGGCTCCAACTCCCCTACGGTACTCCTGGCTCCGGGATGAGCTTCGATACAAGGCCGCTTGTATTTAAGTAAAAATCCAAAACTTAAATCCGCGGTACTTCGGGCTTCATACTACACCCACAATGGGGCACTTTCGGGGTTCAACCGAAACATGTAGTCGAGTCAAGCGTTCTTTTTGCAGGATGGTATGAAATAGGACATCCATAATTTTGTTGTTTAATGTGATGTGTGTCAAAGGGAGAAGCTTGTTGATCAAATCTCCGGGCACCCTCCAACCGCCTCCAATTCCCCCTACTATTTGGAAGGATATCTCTATGGACTTTATTATAGACTTACCGTCCGGGAATAAATCGGTTTTATAATGGTGGTGGTGGATCGCCTTTCAAGTATGCTCATTTTCGCTCTTCACCACCCATTTCGCATCCACGATGGCTCAAATTTTCATGGACCGGTCTTCAAGCTTCATGGCATTACCGCCTCTATTGTTCGGTGCTGACCCAACTTTCCCACAAGCATTTTTTTGCAAGAACTGTTTAAGCTACACAACACACAATTGCATCTATTTCGACTTATCATCCCAGACGGATGGTCAAAGCGGAGGAGTTGTCAATAAGTGTTTGGAAACATATAGAGGTGCTTTGCCTGCGAAAAAACACCGGTAGGAAGCAATGGATTACCTCGCCGAATGGTGGTACAACACTACATACCATACAACCACTCGCGCTGACTCCTTTTGAAGCGGTATATGGGCCGAAGCCGCAGCAATTCTTTCCTTACTTATTGGGTACCTCGAAGGTCCGGTGGTTGACCAAACACTTACGATCCGAGAGGATATCCGCCCGTACCATAAAGAGAACTTGGTCATGGCATAATGAATGAAGCGACAAGTAGATCGGAGTTGCTCAGAACATCGAATTGCGGAAGGGGATGGAGTGTTTTGAGGCTGTAACCATATAAACAAACTTCCCTCAAGGCGAGCATTGTCGAATCTAGCACCCAAATTTTATGGCCCTTACACGGTTCTCAAGCGTGTGGGATAGATGACCTATCAGTTAGCTTTGCCCAACGATTCGAAGCTACATCCTATTTTCATGTTTATGCTTGAAGAAGGTGATTAGAAACAGGTGCCAAATCAAACCAACATTCTTGAGTTGGATGAAGAAGATCCATTTGGCTACAACCAAAAAAAAATTTGAACCAACATGAGCATCGTATACATCAGCGAACCATCAAGGAAGTGCTAGATCAGTGGAAAGATACAACTCCAAAAAAATGCCACCTGGGAGATGACCACCATTATACAACAATTTCATCATCTTAATCCTTGAGTACAAGGTTGTTTTTAAGGAGGCGAACATGTTAAGGTCCTAGCGCACATAGGTAGATCAATGTGACCGGATGTAATGAATCAATATTATTAATAGGGCCTTTCAATAAAATAGAATAAGATTGATGTAAGACTTAATAGAAGCTTCGCTTCTAGAAGGATCTTCCTCTAGATGCTTCTCTTAATAGACGTATCTAGTATAAATAAAGTCGAGGGTATGAAAACCTAGCTTGGAGATTATTGTAACGGTATTTTACGCTTTCGGTGGGTTTCCCCCTCGAAGAACTGTGAACATTAGCTACGAATCAAAGTGCTATTTCGGATTTGTTCTCATATTATTTTTGTGTTATTGTGGATGATTATCTTGGTTATATTACTGTTATTTTCCATTCCCTAGCATTTTATTTCTGTTACGTATTTATTAGATCTGGTATCTTGCCGACTACCATAATATTAATACTCCTTCCTAGCTAGGGGAGGGTATTAAAGGAGATGGTATTGAGCACAAACAAACCATTCAACCGTTAGCATCATCATATCCACATAAGATATCTCATGGTCTAATCATGAACACCATCATCACTCTCAATATCACCTAATAACATCAACTGCATAATCTCTTGAAGCCATGCCATTTGAGTAATCGGGCATAATGTTGAATAAGTCACTCACTACATAGAGTGATACAAGATCATTCTTCTAGTATGGACATACGTCCTAGAATGATTGTCGAATCATTTTCCAGGGGGAGAATGTCTTTCCACCATCACACTGACTATCCTTCTAGCTAGCAATCATCTCCAACTTTAGTGATAGTCTCCATGGCAATAATTTTTTCATCAATAGAACCTGGCTATTGTCTATCATAGTACACAACTACTACTGCAATGGTGGTACACAACTACTCCTAGTAGCACATGTCTACTAACTAGTGACACCTGAAATCACTACCAATGGATCCCACATCCACCTTGTTAACATACAACTATCGTCCGGTCATACAATATCCCACCAATCATATCATGATATCAACACGCATAAAACAATATCATGATATAAGTGGAGTCATCACGGGCCATTCTTATCACATCTATGAGATCTAGAAAGAGCATCTTCCCTAAGAATGTAAAACATCAACCATGGACTATATGGACTATTTTTCTCAAGCATAAAAGAATTGTACCTGATTTTTTTGAGCCTGGACCATTCCTCAGACACTAATCCTTGGTGCAACATGGAAGATATAGGTCTTCCCTAGGGAATGTCGTCACGATTGTTGAGGAACATGGACCATTCACCTAAGCGGGACATTCCTCGACACTAATCACAGTAGCTTGGAGAATAGGTGGTCGCCCTAGGAATGACTACCCAAACCATTTCCAAAGGAAATCACTATCCTGCACCAACCTCCAAAAAAACCATTCATGAATTTGCTCCTGGCATGAACTTCGAAAGAATTATTCCCGACGAGGTGGACCTTTATACTTGACCACTACTCAGATTGATTTCCAAGAAGAATGATTGTCCTAGACCATTTCCCCACATTGGCCACAAGGGGGAATCACTATCTATGGTACAACAACAATCCATCCGAACCATTTTTCATTACGAAAATGACTTTCCAATTTGGACCATTTCGAACTAGAAAATGCATGTCCGTCACAAATCTCGAACCACTTTTTGAGGCGGAAGGAAGCGCCCATCTTAGACCATTTTTAGAACTAAGAAATGATTGTCCATAAATCAATAACATATGGAGTGCTCTCTCCCTACTTGGAAGTAATCTTCCCTTTTTCCAATATGAGAAGTCATCTCCACGAACTCTTCAACTTGTTTCTTAGGTATGCAAACTTTTCATCTCCACGAGCACCAACTTGTCTCTTAAGTATGCAAACTTTTCATCTTGGACAAAGGCTTTACCAAAATATCTGTTATTTGTTCATCCGTGGAGATATACTGGAGAACCACTTCTCTCTTCTGGAATTTATCATGGAGAATATAATGCTTGATCTCAATCTACTTTGGCCTGCCACGGAACACTAGTTTCTCTGAAAGCTTCATATAGCTCTGATCATTACAATATATCATGGTCGAATTCAACACCTGATCAGACGGCCCAGAAATCAATTTATTGGTTTTGTACAAGCATCAGAAGCAACAATATACTCTGCTTCTATAATGTTGATTGCAACAAACTTTTGTTTCTTACTAGTTCATGACATCGTGGAAAAGCTCAAACTGAAACATATCCAAGCAGCACTTCTTATGTCATCTCCACTCCCTACCCAATATGAATCGATAAGTTCATGCAATTGTATGTCATAATTTAAATGTCCCACAAAACAAATATTCGACTTAGTATTCTCCAAACACATTAATGAGCCAATCATTTGTCAATACAGAGACAGATCTACTGGATTAGAGTTGCTTCAACTTCTCCAGATTTGTTATCATAGGAGTTAGCCATAGATTTGCAATCCATCATCTTGGACTTCTGAGTAACCATTATGATACATTTTTTCTGTCATAGGAAGTTTTCGCCACACTTCTGCTGTATATGAGATACTTTGCATCAAGTTGATTGAATCCATACAAGGTCTTGTTCCATTTTCATACATGGGTCTCTTTTTGGTATACCTCAAAACCTTGAGATTTCTCTACATAAGCTTCTTTCTCAATTTGATTTATTTGGGGAGAACAATCTTTTACATGTAAATTTCAATCCATGGATATTGCAAAAGGAATATCTAGTTTACTGGAACAATTTGTCGCCATACTCTTCTCCCTCCTTCTGGAAGAACCTCTAGTTTTGAATCTCGCAAAGCTTCCATTCATAAATCTTTTTCACAATTTATTACATACATTATTCTTTATCACAAATTCTATTTCTTCTGCTCGATTGCTTCTAGTGGGTTCAAACCATGTTGGTAGTCTTATGATTCTCAGTATAATAACTGGTTGTTCTAGCTTTTCTTTCTTTCTTGGAATCTTCATGTTCTTTCTCATGTTCCTCTTTAGATTTTGGGTCCATGGAGTCTTCTATAGATTTCATGCCCGCCCTTCTTGAAGATTCCAACTTCTTCCTTTCATCATAGGAACATGGATGTAGATGGACAACCAGGGATACTTAAGATTTATTTTCAAAGAAGATTTATTCTAGAGTCAAACTGAACACATGTTGCTTATCATGACTGCTACTCTCAATGGGAACATAGACATATACTTCATAATCTTCACATATTCTTCAATGGATCATATCATTTAGGATTATCTCCCTCCTAATCCTCGCTTCATGCATGAATGCATGCTCTTATTTTGGAATTCTGTAATCAACTCCCTCCATCTAAGAGAGTCCATGCTTTCATTTGCATCCTTATTGCCTTTTGCAAAGTGTTACAAGTCTTATTATAATTTCCTCTTGATTACTAACTTCTTTCTAAGTCACTTCAAGTTTGATTATGATTTTGGCTTATCCGATAGTTGTTACTTGTATAATAGATTCCTTAGGAATTTCCCAATGTATTTCATCTTCTTGTAGTCATCGTAATAACAATCCTTATCTTGTTATTCTTTCATAAGTATTGTTTCACTGACCATGTTTTCTTCTAAGAAATAGATATGCATGATATGTACATGAACTATGTAAACATGGTATGTACAAGAACTATGTTATAGAAGAATCTTGTTACCTTGACTAGAAGAAGTTTGTTTAGCTTGCATGGCTTTCTTTGAGGGTTCCCTTTCTTCGGAAACTAATGCTTCGTCTATTTCCTTCCTTTTCTTTAACTTAGGATAGTGGTTCCTGTAGTGACCATAGTTTCAACTGTTGAAGCATTGTATTTTTGACATATTATTTTCTTGATTTTGTTTCTTCCTTAAGCCAAACTTCCTCTTATTCATGAAATTCTTGATTTTTGTTGTGAAGGCTTGATCATCATAGTTCTTTTGGGATTTCTCTTTTGCGTTAATCCTTTATTCTTCTTGTGCACAACAAGTTCAAAGTTATTCAAATGTGGGATACTCCTTTCTTGTGTTCATGCCTGCGGAAAATGCATCCCATGTCTTGGGAAGGCAATTGAGTACTATATTTACCAGTTCCTTTTTTGAAATGATTTCTTCAATAGCTTGTAGTTTATCTCTTAATTGAGATATTCTCACAAGGTATGATGTTATGCTATCATTATCATTCATTTTCATGTCACAGAGCTCATTCTCCATACTCATTACTTGTCCAATGTTTCTGACTGAGAAGAGGTTAGTTAGGGCATCATACATCTTCTTAGATGAGTCAAGATGAGATATGTAGGGTATCAAGTGGTATTCTACAGAGTCCACTATGATACTCATAGCGTTGATGTCATTGTAATTGAACTTCTCCATAACTACAATGCTCTGAGGTTCCTTCTCTTTTCCTGCTTCAAACTGTGGTTCCATGATCTTGCCTTTCACGATATCCAACACTTTATTCTTGACAAGGATGAGGTCAATCCTTGTCTTCCATGCTTTGAATTTAGAAGCCCCTTCTAACTTGTTTGCTAACTTCATAGAGTAAGTCATCACTGTTTTGACTTGGTCAACCTTTGAATTCGACTTGGTCAACCTTTGACTTTGAAAAAAAACTCAAACTTGACGTCCTGGTTTTTTGAGAGTACCAGGAGGTGCGCTAGGCTAGGGCGTACTAGGATATCCATGAATTAAATCAAGATCTTCACTTAAGGTGCCTTAACAAGAGGGTTGGGGTTTCATTGTTGCAACAAAACTTTGACTGCAATTGCAACTGTAACTGAGAAAATCCTCCCAATCTATGTTCCAATGGTTAGACTGTCCGAAGATAGTGTGGCCCCATAACCTGTTAGAATAATAGGTGTGCTCATTTTGCCATAGAAAATATAACAATATTCTCAGCCAACCATAGGCACAAAGGCCACCCCTGAACACCTTAACCTTGACAGAGAGAATAATTATGGAAGAAAACCCTAGAACCGATAGCCAGCCAAGGTCGCGTACCTCTCTCTAGCACTAGCGTACCAGGAAAAAAGTCCAAACCATAACCAAAGAGAAAGTCCAAGATAAAACCGAAATTCCTATTACAGTAGTTGTAGCTACAACTCCTCTTCAGACTTGCGCACCACTGATCTTATGCAGTTGTGCAGATCCTCTCCAGACTTGCGCACCACTGATCTTATGCAGTTGTGTGTGAGAGAGAGTGACAAATGATCTCTAGCGCCCTCTTATTTATAGTCCTCCAAGTGACCTAACTAGGTCGACTTCTACTTCTGGAGGCTAAAAATTCAATAATAAATATTCTCTTGAGATGAATTGTCTCCTAGGGTTATTATCCAACATTTTAGGGTTTCTCTTGCTTCCTAAAATATTCTAGTCTCGTTAGGGCTACATGTAGATATTAATACCTCTCGCAGCTACAATAATATCAACAAAACTTTTCTTCTAATTTGTCCCTTTTTATCTCACTTGCACAACTTTCTCTATGAGATCTTCTACCCTTTGCATTGCGATGTGTTACTTGAGAAACTCTGTGTTCTCATCATGATCTCGAGCCATCCTTGTCTCCTCCTCCTCCTCCAGTTTCACAATTATTTGCACCGATTTCTCGTAGAGAGTTTCTAACTGGGTTTGCGTGGCTTGCTTATTATTCTACACAATCTTCAATTATGTCTGCAAAGTTTTCATCTCCTACGCTCCCTTCATCTGCTCTGTAATTCTCATGGCCTTTTGTCATTGCTTCAACTCTTGGATTTCATTGTTGATTTCCTCCTCTTGTTGGTCGAGTTGTTGGATCCTGTCATATTCCTCCAACGTCGTTCATAGTTGCGGGTCTTGTCAAAACGTTTTGTGACCTTTTCAGCTTCTTTATCCATCATTTCTACTTGCAGAGTTGCATGTTGTTCCCTTTCAGTTGTAACTTCGGGAGGAGTGGTTGGTGTTAACTTTTCTTTGAGTTCCTCGGTCTCCTTCTTATATTCCTCGAGCGTCTGCACGATGATTTGAATTTGTTCTTCCGCACTACTCACATCTTCCTACACGCTTTCTAGAATTTTTGTGAAGACTTCCTTCAACTTCTACTCCAATTTATCTATGTGCTGCTTCTCCTCTTGTGTCTCCAGCTGGACCTATTCTATCACAATTTCCAGTGCATCCTTACCATCTTTGGTTACTTGCAATTTCATCACATTTTCTTTGGTTTGTGATTGCACTTCTATGTGACATTACTTTTAGCTTGTATAGTGATTTTTGTTGGTATTTTATCCAATACCAAATGTACTTTTTCCAGGTCTTTAAGTGGCATATTTTCTATGCCCTCATCGACCTGGTTGACCTGCGACATATATGTTGTTATCTGGACGCTCAGAATTTCTTGCGCTACGAGTTGGATTATATCTTCTTCATTCTACGCGGTTCTGTCCCTTACTTCTATTGGTCAGGGGATTGGTTATGCTCCCCTCTATTGTATTTGGGATGCTTGTATCTGTCCCAATACCTACTTAATGTTAGCCAACTCGTTCCTTATCCTTCCTCTTTGGTTCTCGACCTCCTCATACTCATTCGTTGTGAGGTCCTGCACCTTCTCTATGACTAGATCAACATCATCGTTAATGATTATGTATTCCGTGATTTGTTTGTGAGCTTTAGATTTCTTGTGTGGCCCACCTATATGTATGATTGGTCATTTGGGTGGCCATGTCTCTTGCGGAGTAGTTGTCGATGGGGTTTCCTATGTCATTGTGTCCCCCCTTCCTTGATCTTCCTGCGTTGGGGCATTGTCCTTCTTTCCTATCTGCGCAACCTTCTTTGGGGAGTTTCCCTTCTTCTGTGGCGTTGTATTTTGATCGGGCTTCGCCTGTTGTGTTGGTTTCCTGGTCGCAACACTTCCCCCTGCAGATGTCTTGGATGACCCTGCTTCTAATTCTTTCCCTTTTGGCATGTCCTTGGAGATGACTAGGATCTTCTAGTCATCCTATCAGTCTCTCATTGCCCATTTAACTTCCTCTACGTTGATTCATAATCGAAGTTGTATCCATTCTTTCTCTGGATCCCTACGTGCTTGGATCTATATGTTGTGTCACGTAGCCTTAAAGTTGGCTATCCCCTGGTATTGCGTGACCAGTTCTAGAGTTATCCTCCATGTGTTGGCTATGTTGTCTTGTATGCCGTTGAGATACCGAGAAAAAGTGTTGTCATTACCACTTCTCCGCTTGGAATCAGAAGTGATTCCCTACGATGTGTATTGTGTTGTGTAACATTGTCCTACTCTGTCTTAGAAATACAAGTAGGTAGGATCTTTCCATCCAATTAATGCTATCAATATAATGATCCAGGAGTAATGGAACTCGGTTCCCAAGTACTTTGCATCCTTCCATTCGTCTAGGAATAGATTTACTAAGTATGGGGCCCAATTGAGCATGGTGTCGTTTGCACACTATGTTGTTGTTGCAACAACTCCTACGGGGACCTCCTCATTACGACATTTTTGAAGGATTTTGCATGCCATTAGCTTCATTTCCATCCATGTGGCTATGTCACTAATCATTTTTATAATAATGTCGCATAAGCCCCTTTCTGTCCCATAAGTTGTATTCATCTATTTTGTGAGGGCCTTTTCCTTGGTTTTATCATGTAGGTACTACGCGGGCTTCTCGCCATTTGATGGTAGTGTTGTGATGAAGGAAATTAATTCCAAATCGATTGAGACTGGTTCGTCCAACCACAAAATACTCCATGGAGGACTGCCAACAACTACTTGACGAAGTTGTTCACATCTTTCCCCTGCCAAAGTGGTGAATCTCCAACAAGTTAAGGATCCTTGTGTTTACTAAACTTGCCACCCACTGCTTTGGTTGAAACATTGGGTCTCCTAACAACCCTGTGCCTAGGCTCTCCATATACACCTGTTGTGTAAATTCTAGGAATTTTTTGGTGTCAGACATGTCATGGTTTGCATATCGTAACCTTTCGATGAAACCAATTAAGCTTGGTGCGGCCTGCACCTCATCTGGAATTCGTGGAAAAACGATCGAGGCATCAAGCTACTTGCACAATGACCACATAATGGGTTGTTTCCCCTTTCTCTGTGTTGGCACGCTAGAAGTCCCGACCTCTGGTTCTCCTTCCTAGCGCAACTCTGGTTTCCCTGTGATATCTTCGACATGCACTTCCTCCTATTGCACAGAACCCCCCATAGGTTGTGGTCTTGGCTGGTTAGATTCGGTCATTTCGCTATCACCGCCATTTGTTTTGTGGGCTGCTTCAGCCCTGGAAGGTTGTTGTGGGTTGTCTGTTGCTAATAGGTCATGGCCCTATGCACTATTGTGTGAATTGATGTCCATCCTGACCATATTCGAGGCCTACCCTTCTTCCTCTACCAGTGTGGTGCTCACTGGTTCGACCTATGGTGAAGGAATTGCATCGACATCGATGATTCCCTCTATCTGTATAAACTCTTGTTATGCCTCAACAATTTCCTGTAGTGACCTGTGGCTACTGCATATTTTTTGTGTTGTTTGGCTAGATGCACCGAACTTTGGAGGTGCCATCGTGGGTAATTCTCCCTTCCCTGATTTATGAACTCTCCTATTCGCCTCATGTCTTTGTGCTCCTTAGCTTCGTGGGTTTGTAAATGAATAATATGTTTCGTTTGGCCTGCGTTTTCGTTATATATGGGGTGTCATAAGTGCCTTGAATATTCTCAGAGACGCTTCTTTGATGGTCATTAATGCATTAAATCTTGTCAATCACGCTTCATTTAGTTTCATAAATTCTCAATTTGCTTTTTTTACTCCAACGACCGGTTTTTTCTTTTTCGACCGTTGGTTCGTTTTTTGGTGCGCTGCAATTTTTCGGTGTGTTGTATGTTTCTTGCTATAAATTTTTCCCTAGTATGCTATGTTTTCTTCCTGTCAGCCATATGCTGTGTGCGATTAATTTTTCTTTTTGTCGCACTGATTCCATTATTTGTTGCGCACGATATTTCCCAATATTTTGTATTTCTTTCATTTTTTACTCTTTTCTTCTTTTTCTACTTTTGTCTTCCTTTTTATGAGTTTTCTTTCCTAATATCTACTATAGTACACTATATACATGACTTTCTTACTTCGATGTACCTTTTAAGAATTAGTAGGTCGATTGTCCATGTACAGTTTCAATCGACTACCATTGATCATTCCTTTCAACTTCGTTCTTCCCAAGTCTTTTAGTTGCACACATACCCCATATGTGACAGTCTTTACTTCATATGGACCTAGCCAATGAATTCTATGTCATGCTCTAAGACAAAGCCCCATGATATGTATAAAACCCCTTATTATGCCCTAGATATTGAATTATTACATTTCTAGTAGGTTGGATATAACCCTTCTTTGCACCCTTTCATTGTAATTGTAACCATTGTATCCTATATATATCAAGGAGATCTAGGATTAGGATAATCTTATATCATCTCATATTGTGTTCTAAAGTCTATATACTGTAAAGGAGGTTTCCCCCTCAAAGTGGACTGCATTTTATTGTTTTCTTATCATTTTTAAGGCATTGGGTTATAGCATTTGGTTTCAAAGATCAAGGTCTAGGGATTTCACTACTGCATCTGAGACACCTTGGAAGTTTCACTATAACGTTTTTTCTATGACGTTTCAGAAGGAACCCCTTAGAGGATATTTAGTAGACGAATCAAGAGAGGAAATATCAGAGAACTATAGAATAAAATTTCAGAACCGAAAGGGCCAAAATTTTAGAGATACACCAGAAGAAAAGTTAGCCAAGAGGAGAAACTCCAAATTAAGGTTTTTAAAGGTACGTAACTTATAATTGGAATAATTATGTTTGGAATATTTGTTTGGGTGATTTGAAATTTGTGGTATATATATATATATATATATATATATATATATATATATATATATATATATATATAATAAGAGGAATATTATTATTACTATTACTCCTTTGGGTTCCAAAAAGGTGACAACACCTATTAAGCCTCACGAGTCATCTATGACTCAAGAGAAAATGAGGACATACAGGGCAAGAAGAAAATGAGGACATACAGAACAAGTTGTCCAAATTGGAGGAACAAATTCAGAATATGAGTGAAAAGTCTAATAATTGGGTAAATTCACAAAGACAAATTCAAGTAATGGAAGGAAAGATGGTTGGCATGGAAAATAATATGGATGATATGGAAAATAAGATGGAAGAAAATAAGAATGACATAAAAAAAGAAATACAAAATTCCATGAAGGAAATGCAAAGTATGTCTTCCCTGATATCTCAAGCTATATATGGGAGATTACCTAAAGGAGACATCAAAATGGAATGGACTCATGAAAATAAAGGTAGTACTCATGTTGAGCAAGCTGCCAATAATAAGCCATTTAGTGAATCTAACTCTAATTGTGGAGTTAATTCTAGTGGGGGTCATAAATTCAACTTTCCCAAAATTGAATTAAAGAAGTTTGATGGTACAAATGTATTTACTTGGGTGAACCAAATAGAGCAATATTTTGAACTACATAATATTATGGATGATAAGAAAAGGATTCACATAAAAACCTTGAACTTTGAGATAAAACCATATCAATGGTATCAATGGATAGTGAAAAGGTATCCCCCTTTATATCACTACACTTGGGGTTTATTTACAAGAGACTTAGAAGCACAATATGAAATTTTTTGGGAACAAGACTACTTCAGTCAATTGGTTATAATCAAGCAATTGGGTGATATTGAAGAATATAATTTAGAATTCTTGGTATTGGCCACAAGGGTGGATAACCTAAGTGATGAACACTTGTTGGAAGCTTACATGGGTGGATTAAAAGAAGAAATTAAACATGAACTTTTCTTAAGACAACCTACAAGTATTATGGAAGCTATGCAAAATGCTCGTCATATTCAAGATAAAAATAAGGCTACACACAAGTATAGAATTGGAGGAAGAGATCGTTTTGCAGGTCATAAGACCACCATATCTCAACCAACAAGGTTTACACCTCAACAAATGGATGAAAGAAGAGAAAAAGGACTATGTTTCAATTGTGATAGCGAGTACAATAAAGAGCATAAATGTGGTGAGAAGAAATTATTCTACATAGACTGTGAGGAGGAAGAAGATAGTGTACCTAAACCAACAAGTTTGACACCTCAACAAATGGATGAATAGAGAGAAAAAGGACTATGTTTCAATTGTGAATGAAAGTACAGTAAGGGGCATAAATGTGGTGAGAAGAAATTATTCTACATAGACTGTGAAGAGGAAGAATATCAAGAATTGGAACCATCACGAGACCCAAATATAGAAGAGACTACCCCAACAATATCTTGTCATGCTTTGGTTGACATCACTACTCCACAAACCCTCAAGATACAAGGATGCATCAAAAAGAAAAAAATGTAACATTATTGATTGATTCAGGTAGCAAGCATAATTTCATCAATTACAAATTAGCAAAAGATATCAATTGTTTTGTATATCCTGCACTAGAGTTTCAAGTAATGATTGCAGATGGAGGTACCATAAATTTTTCAGGGAAATGCCATATTATTAAGCTTAACATGGGTGAGTATTTTCTGGGTAGCCCCATTATTTCCATCCAAATGGGGGGTGTTAATGTTGTATTAGGAGTCCAATGGTTGCAATCACTGGGAATAGTGGCCTTTGATTTTCAAAACATTTTTATGAGATTTTCCTCAAATGGAAAGGAAATTGAGCTTAGAGGTATCCAAGGGAAACCCTCTAAAGTGATAAGCTCTAATAGCATAGCAAAATTACTCAAAAATGGACACCAGGGTGTAATTGCACAATTGTGCTCACTTGATGTTCAAACATCTATAGCCCCGACTCCATCAAATCTCCAAATAATTATCAACAATCATTCCAAGGTATTTGGTGAAATTCCTAAGGGTCTTCCACCTACCCAAGACCATGACCATGCTATTCATTTGCAGCCAAGAAGTGTACCACCTAATATTAGGCCTTATAGGTATCCACATGCATAGAAGAATGAGATTGAATGCATGATCCAAGAAATGTTAGAGGCTGGCCTCATTCAACATAGCCAAAGTTCTTTCTCTTCACCAGTGGTGTTGGTTACAAAAAAGGATGGCTCATGGCATATGTGTCCAGATTATAGACAACTCAAAAAAATGACCATCAAAGATAAGTTTCATATCCCTATCATTGATGAATTATTAGATGAATTACATGGGCCACAATTCTTTACTAAGTTGGATCTTTGTTCGGAATATCATAAAATCAGAATGAGACATGAAGGCACTCCTAAAATGGATTTTAGAGCACATGAAGGTCATTATGAAATTTTGGTTATGCCTTTTGGACTGATTAATGCACCGTCAACATTTCAAAGCTTGATGAATTATATTTTCAAGCCCTTAGAAAATTTGTGTTAGTATTTTTTGATGACATACTATATACAACAAATCTTGGGAAGAGCATGTATAACATGTTGACAAAGTATTGCAGCTATTGGAAGAGCAAAAAATTTATGCAAAGCCTTCCAAGTATGTCTTTGGGGTTCAAGAAGTGGAATATTTGGGTCATATTGTATCTCATGAAGGTGTAAAAGTGGAACCTAACAAAATTAAAGCTACAAGGGAATGACCAATTTTCAAAACCTTGAAGAAACTTAGAGGATTCTTAGGATTGATAGGATATTACCATAAATTTGTCAAGAACTATGGTCAAATAACAACACCTCTAACAACATTATTAAAAAGGTAAGCATTTTCTTGGAAAGAAGAAGCAACCAAATCTTTTGAAAAATTGAAGGAGGCTATGTGTACAATTCCCGTCTTGAGGCTATGTGTGGAGTGTGATGCCTCAGGCCATGGAATTGATGCAGTTTTAATGCAGGAAGGAAGGCCCATTGCCTTACAAAGCATAAAACTTAAAGGAAAATACTCATTCAAACCCATTTATGAAAAAGAAATGTTGGCCATAATAAATGCAATTTAGAAATGGTGCCCCTACCTAATATAAATACACTTTAAGGTCAAAAACAAATCATGACTGTTTGAAGTACTTTTTGGAGCAACGATTATCTTGAGAAGAGCAATAAAAATGGGTTACAAAGATTTTGGGTTATGAATTTGAAATTATATACAAAAAAGGAAAACATAATGTTGTGGCAGATGCCCTTTCTAGGAAAGAAGAAATAAGAGGTTCACTATGTGATATTTCTAGTCCGCAATCAGATTGGGTGGAAGAACCCTGGATAGAATGGAATCAAGATTAATATGTATGCAAGATCATTCAAAAACTACATGAAGACCCCAATTCAGTAGAAACGTTTGTATGGAAGAATGATTTTCTATGGTCATGATCGCCTATACTTATGTAAGAATTCCCAACTAATACAAAAGACCCTTTTGGAATTGCACACTTCTCCTATAGGGGGACATTCAGAATTCTTGAAAACATACCACAAGATCAAGAGGGAATTTTTTTGGGAAGGTTTTAAAAATTGATGTTCAAAAGTTTTTCTCATAATGTTTGGTCTGCCAATAGAATAAGGGAGAGACAATCAAGACTCTAGGTCTCCTACAACCATTAGATATACCAATCCAACATTGGGAAGAAGTTTCCATGGATTTTATTACAGGTTTACCAAAATCAAAAGGAAATACCGTCATCATGGTAGTAGTGGATCAACTAACAAAGTATGCCCATTTTTTTATCTCTTTCTCATCCTTTTAAAGAAAGCACAATAGCAACAACATTCATGGAAACAATTCAAAAACTACATGGAGTCCCCAAGATTATTGTAAGTGACAGAGACCCAATTTTCACGGGAAATTTTTGGACTGAATTATTTTCTTGTTTTGGTACTCAATTGGCTCATATTTCATCTTACCACCCTCAATATGATGGGAAAACCGAGATTGTGAATAAATGTCTAGAAGGATATCTTTGTTTCTTTGCATCCGATAAACAAATAGAATGGGTCAAGTGGTTTCCCTTAGTGGAATGATGGTACAACACATCCTTCCATACTTCATAAAAAATGTCCCCATTTCTAGCACTTTATGGATATCATACTCCATCCATCACACCACCCTTGAAAGGGAATAAAAAGGTTCAAGCAGTGGAGGAACACATAGGGAACCAACAAGAGGTCCTAAAATTGTTGAAGGACAACTTGGTTATGGCACAAAATAGGATGAAACAACAAGCAAATCAACATCACAGGGAAAGGGAATTTGAGGCGGGGGATTGGGTATTTCTAAGGCTACAACCATACAAAAAAATGTCCCTAAAGAAAGAAAAGAAGGGAAATAAACTATCACCCAAATATTATGCATATAGGAAGTATGGCTTACAAATTTGAGTTGTCTCCATCTTCATGTGTACAATTAGTATTCCATGTTTCTTACTTAAAGAAGGTCATCGACAACAAGATCCCAGTCCAAACAAGTTTACTAGAGCTCAATGAATAAGGGGAAATCATACTAGATCCAGAAACAATCCTTGAAACGAGAAATAAGCAACTGAGAATTTGAGCAATTACAAAATACCTTGTCAAATGGAAGAACCTACTAGTGGAAGAGGCGACATGGGAATATGAGTTCTTCATGCAGAAGCATCCATGGTTAGACAAGTGTTGACGACAACACTTGTTTGAAGGGGATGGGCATGTTAAACCCTAAGACAAAGCCCCACGATATGTATAAAAACCCTTATTATGCCATAGATATTGAATTATT
>SNQJ01S0052280.1:88289-120534 GCA_010110895.2 Picea sitchensis | reverse complement strand
AAGAGAGGCTAAGTGTGGAGCCTAGGGGCTTAAGTCCTTGGGAATAATATTTTAATATTATCCCAAAAGCCATGTGAAATCTATGTTTTGTCCTAAGTTCCTGGGGAGGGATGCATGCAGCTTCATGGGCGACATGTGTCGACTGAGGCGCATGCGATTTAACCCAGGAAATGAGCCGTGTTGGGGGTTCTCTTTCCATTCCGTCAACTGTTGCGTAGGAGGGCGGTGGGCATTTCTCCAACCATCACCTGAATCCGGGGTTCGACCTTCCAATTCCTTCATCCTCCATCTGTACGCATTTGGCCTCTGTGATTGAACCTCTGTACACCTTACGCATCTCTGAAACCAGAGAGGTGAGTCTGTTCCTTATTGCTGGTTGGGAGAACTGAATGTTCCGTAATTGCTGAGCTCTGCATCCTGTGTTGCTTGCCGGAAAGCTTAACGCATCCTGTAATCGTAGAGCCGCGCTATGCTTTAGCACTGATCGTTTCCGTTTCGGGTGTCCATACCCATTTTCCCAATTGACTGTTGTGGCCACGCAGTGCTGGACTGTGTGTGGCCTGTTGGCCAGTGTGAGGGAGTTGATTGTTGTTGAAGAGGCAGGTTACCGAGTCTGTGAGCGACTCTCTCCAGGTGAGAGAGTGCGCAGAGGATGTGAGAACTCCTGGAAGGAGTCCTGTAGCTGCCACAGGGCTCAGAGACTTCCGATCCGGTTTGTTGCTAAAGCTCAAGGGAAGGGAGGTTAGTAGCCGATGGACTGTCTTGGTGACAGTGAAGGTGTGTACTCCTGGGGTGGGACAAACATGTGGGGAATGAGAGTCTGTGGGCAGTGGGCATAAGTGGCTCCTGGGAGAGGATCCTTCTCCTGTGACTCTGTGTCTTCCTGTATTCCCTGCCTAGCCTAGGAATCCCTACTCTGTGGAACTTAGTCCCAACTCGGGGGTGACTTACTGCTGAGAGTGATGAGCAGCGCGGTCTAAGGCTGGGAGGTTCGTGGGAGGTCTACACGCAGTTGGTGAATTACATCCAGTCTAAAAGATAAGTATATACATGCGTATAATTTCAATTAAATATGCATGTCTGTGATTCTAGCAATGTTTACATGTATTCCGCTGTATTCGTGTATTATTGTTAATGCCGTGGATTATGTATGCTAACAATATTAATGTGCTTACGCTGTGTTTAACTGTAATTAAGCAATTGTATTTCATAAGAATGCATAATATGTTACAGTAGTGTTTTTTCCGCGTAGTAATGTTGGCTCGACCATGGGGTTGATGGTCAGGAACGTTACACTATCCAACTAAGGTTAAAACCTAGTTTTCATCCATTCTCTTTGCTAGACACGTTAGAAGAAGTGGAATGACACCTAGGGTTTATGAAAGGATAAACTTTAGTGGCTTTTCCTTTGAGGTTTGACCTAGGTATATGAGAGGATGTCCCTAGGGTTTAAACCTTCACCTTTTGCTTGCACTTAGCCTCCTTTTAATGTGTTGCATTGACTCCATTTTCCCTAAGGAAAATGGCACTAGTCTCTTGTCTACAAGTGTTTGCAAAACTCACACAACTCTCTTTCTATCAAAGCTATTTGAGAACCAAACTACTAACCTCATTCCCTCACTAACTCTAACTCAACTCTTAGCAAACAAGGTGAATTTATTGTTGCTGTTATAAAAGGCTTGCTACAACCATTAGGGCTTAACTAATTGTTGATAACTCACTTAATATTGGGGTAAAATTGGCTCAAAAATATTGCTTGATGATTGGATGTTGTTCTACTCATTGAAGGCTTAATTCTAATATATAAATCACCATACAAATCTGGGTTGATTTCTTGTTGTTGTTGCAAATTATATTTGCTGATATACACTTGCTTACTGCTACAATTTTACAACAACAATTAGTTTTACTTGATATCTAGTGTCTAGAGGTAATTAATAGTTGATTTGACTTGGTAATTGATCATTTTATGACCATTTTATCCATGAAGAAGGCCCTCATGAAGACGAGAAATTGGTATTTGTTCCTCCATTTAATGAAGATGAAGTCACCCAAGCTTCCGCCTTCCCTTCACATGAAGACAAACATGAGGTAAGTTGTGCTCCTTTCCAAGTCTTTGATTCTTATGATGCATCTTTTCATGACTTGGAAAATGAAGGATTCTTGAAGGAACTCTTGGATGTAGTAGATTTGTCATCCAATGAAGAGCACAATGATTGTGTTGATGACTTTATATGCATCAGAGGACGTAGATGGGATGGGAATTGCCTTCATTTTGATGGAGATCCCATTTATGATAACAATAATGGCTCTAGAATCAAGGATACAAGTTTGTTGCCTTTAGAATCTACATCTACGAGTATTGTTCACTTGGGTTCTTGGCGATATGAAGATGATATGTTCACAAATTTATTTCAACCGTCTAGGAGTGATCCATTGCACCATCCTCATGATGACTTCGAATCGTTTCCTAGAAGGTTTGATGCATATTCTTTTGAGCACTTGGATTTATTCAATGAAGAAAATTTTTGACCATCTTTGTGCTCGAATTTTAGTGAACACTCTTATGAGAGCATGATTCGCCCAATATCACAAGAATCTAATAATGAAGATTCCCAACCTCCTTTTTACTCTTCTTGCTATTTCACTGAAGATATGACTAGGAATTATCTTTTTGATCATGACTTATCTATGGGGCAAAGTTGTTTTCAACCTATGGTTTGTTGTAGGAATTTTGATTTTCAATCACATATAGACGACCAACAAAGTAATGTCCCCATTTTTGGGATCCTCTGCTTTGTAGTCGGAGATGTCTTTATGAGCTTATGTCAGCTTGATCAGAGGGATGATTTGATTTTTTTGAGCCTAGGGGGTTTAGAGGAGTTATATGATACTTTCAGAGGTCTGCTTATCATCTTTTATGATCAGGATCCTGCGCAATCGGATTCTGTTTTCGACGCATTTCGATCGTTCCTGTAATTTAGGAGTATTAATGAGCATTATTTAATTGATTGCACTAAGGTTGTCATTTTAATAAATTATCTAAGAGGGGTATCTTGGTGTAATAGCTCGTTGGAACCGGGATGAACAACTCTAAATGTTGAGAGGATAAAAAAGTGACTTCTAGTATTTTGCTCGGGCGTTCTATAGATTTCTTGGGTAATCATCTGGCGTTCTACAGATTTGAGACACCTACAAATTTGGGACACCAAAACACATCAATAACCTATCTTGAAGTTGAGACACCTAAAGTAAACCATTTGGCTAAGGAAATAGGTCCTACCATCAAGGTGTTTGGCAAAAGTTCTCAACCACATAAGTCTGATTTTTATATCAGATCTAGTTGGGAACATTACAATGGTATCAGAGCCATAATTCCTGTTAGCCTGAGGGTCTTCATGAAGGAAAATGGCTTTTGCAGAGGAAATTATACATTGTGATATAGAGTATCAAGCCCTTAGTGAGACATTCAAGGCTCAAGTGACATTCCAACAGTTTGTATCCATCAAAAATCCAAGATGGAGTAAAGATGATGTTGCATTATGGGCCAAGAAGAATGAAGAATCCAAGTATTGGAGAAGAAAAGCAATAGAAAACAAAGCCAAAGTAGTCAGGGAGATAGATACATACCACATGTCAACAGGGAACTTTGCTACAGTTGCAAGGACCCTTGGGAGACGAAGCACAGATGCATGGGTAAAGGGAGAGTGAATTACATTAAGGTGCACTATGATAGCGATGAGGAGGATGAGTACGAGGATAAGGCCTTAAATGCCTCCTTAGAGCAGTCCCATGAGGAGAGATCATATGAAAAAGTGCGTCAAATGAGGGAGAGGCCCAGCGTTGTCGAATCGTCTCGCCCCACGGTCCGGACCTCGAATCGCGCTCCGAGCAGGAGCGTCCTCGAACTTCGCTCCCCCCCGCTCCCGACCTCTCGAACCGCGCTCTCGCCTGCTCCCTCACGCTCCCTGCCAATTTTCGAACCACCGTGCTCCCGAACCTGCAGCATGTGCTTCGGAGATGCTCCGAACCACGCTCCCTGAGCGCTCCCGAACCCATGCAGACGCTCCTCGAAAATGGCCACGAAAAAGTTCTGTTTTTTGTTTTTTATTTTTATTTATTTTTTATTTTTTTGCTTTGTGGGTGGGCCCTAGGGAATTTTTTAGGGTTAGAGAGGGGAGATAAATCACAATCTCTCCCTCTTCTTCCTCATTGTTTCATCTTTGAGTTGGAGTGGAGAGGGAAGGAGCTCTTGGTGTTGGAGCAAAGTTGGAGAGCTTGAAGAGGATTTGTGAGAGCTTGGAGGAGACACCAAAGGGTTCCATCTACTTGCAAATCATTGGAGATTCATCAAAATAGGTATGCCCAATGTGTATTTTTGTTGAAATTTTGAATAGTGTTCACAAAATGTCTTGTTTATTATTGTATTTTTGTCTTCTCCTACATTTTCCAATTCTCCCTTCCTCCTCATTCTATTGCAGGTTGTTCATCTAAAACTTGAAGAAAATGTTTTTCTTGTGGTTTTTACTTCCATTTTTGGTTCTCATGGTGTTGTTTGAGAGTAGGCATGTGAATGAAGAAGATGATAGTGGTCATTCTCATAGTGACCCAGACTACCCAATGAATGAAGGAGAGGAGGGTGGTGAAGGGGATGATAATGGAGTTGATAGTGGCAAAGCTTCATTAACCCTCTTGTGGAGGTATGTCACAAAACTTGAGGAGGGTAAAGGTGGTGGAACCACTCAGTTTTTATGCCCACATGGTTGTCGTCCAGGAAAACCTTATAGCGGTTCATACACCCGTGTGAGGAGGCATCTTTGTGGGGTATTAGACAATGATGATAACAAAGGGTCCATTGGTATTGCAATTTGCCCTAAGATAACACAGGAAGAGAGAGAAAACTACATTAAGATAGAGGAAGCTGCACAAAGAATGAATACTAAAATACAAAAGGTTCAACCTGATGCATCTTCTCCCTTTTCATCTTCTTCAGTTGGTGGAAGGTCCTCACCCAGTGGAAGTGGAAGTAAGAGAACCATAGAAGATTTCCTTGATATTACTGCCAGGGAGGAAGTGGATGCAAAAGTGGCAAGGTTTCTTTATGCATGTGGTGTGCCATTCAATGTTCTCCGCTCTCCTTATTGGCATTCCATGGTTAAATCCATCAACAAAGCCCCCATTGGATACAAGAGCCCTAAATATGAAAATGCTAGAATTGTGTTACTTGACAAGGAAAACACAAAAATCAAAAGAGCTCTTACACGGTTTATAGATGAGTGGGAAGACGCTGGGGTATCCATTGTATCTGATGGTTGGACAAATGTTAAAAACCAACATTTGATAAATATCCTTGGTGTTTCGTTTACCGGTGCATTGTTTCTTGGAGCTCACGACTCCTCATCAGTCATGGCATCTTCTCAGAACATAGCAGACATCTTATTGAAAACTATTAATGAGGTTGGTCCTACTAATGTGATTCAAGTAATCACTGATAATGCAACAAATTGTAAAGGTGCAGGAAAAATCATTGAGCGGAAATATACTCACATATTTTGGTCTGGTTGTTTGGTGCACACATTGAACCTTTTAATGCATGATATCATCAAGCATAAAGAATGCACATGATTTGTACAAGCGAGGGAAGAAACTCATAAATTTATCACCGGGCATTTAAGGGTTAATGCATTTTATGGCACTTACTCTAAATTGCAATTATTTAAGCTTGCAAAGACTAGATTTGGAAGCTATTTCCTCACCTTCATGCGCTTATTGAGGGTAAGACAGGCTTTGGGTGCTATGGTGATGAGTGACGAGTGGGATAACATTAGCACTAATAGAGATGGCATGGATGCAACAAATCACACTGTCCTTGATAGCCATTTTTGGACATAGGTCAAGTATGTTTTACAGTTCACCAAGCCAATTTATAACATGATTCGGTTTGCAGATTTTGATCGACCAGTCATTGGGGAGGTGTATGAGCAAATGGATAATATGCTAGGACAAATTAAGGACATTGTTGAGCCTAAAGATCAGAATTTGTATGATTTTATCAGTATAGAGGTGGAAAAATGGTGGGAGAAGCTAAATATTCCACTACATGCCTTAGCATATGTGCTTACACCAAAATACTATCATATGTCATGGCTTTCAACCCCAACACCAGGGGGTTGGGCGAAGAGAAAACCACACCAAGATCTAGAGGTTCAAACTGGTTATATGCAAGCATTAGAAAAAATGTACCCAAATGTTGAGGAGTGTGATAGCATTCGACCACAATTGAGCCAGTACATCAGTTGCACTGGTGCCTTTGTGAGCAACGCTGCATATAGATATTGAGGGAATTTGCCTTCTCTTCAGTGGTGGGACATGTATGGCGATAATACACCACAACTATGTTCTATGGCAATGCGGGTTCTTTCACAGGTGGTGAACACTTCTTCAACAGAGAGGTGTTGGAGCACATACAATTTCATACACAACGTCATAAGGAACAAATTGAATGTATGACGAGCAAAGACCTTGGTCTATGTGCATTACAGCTTGCGATTGTTGACCCATTACTGCAAGGATCAAACTATAGATAAAGCAAATAAGATGTGGGACTACAATCCAGAGGAGGACAATTTGGAGGATGGAGCATTAGTTTTGGAGCAGTTGGAGAATGCTCTTTTGGATAAGGATGATCGTGTTGAGATGCCACCACCCAGTGCGAGGTCCCATGGACGAGCCCCCTTGACTAGCAATCCACCAGTACCTGCATTAGAAGGACCTTCACACTCGGTTGCTTCATCTTCACTACCACCACGCGTACGTGAGTTAGTGAGTGAGGAATACGTGAGGTAAGGGGGACGTAAGGTATGAGTGTGACGTCCACACTCTAATGTGGGACGTGGAGGGGAAAGAAGGAAGGGCGCACCCCATGAGGAGGGGCCCTCAACCAAATAAATTAAAACATCACCAAGTAATGTGTGGAGAGGGGGGACGTACTAAGAGGGATGTACTAAGCAAAGGGGAATTAAATTAAAATTTAATTGATTGAGTTGGTAAAGGGTAGATAAAGGTTTAGGATGGCTAGGTGGGGTCTTCTCAACATTATTTTCACTTTTACTTCACTTAATTTGGTCCACTATTACAAAATTTACATTTTCCTATGTTCTGGGTTTGGCAATTAAAACCGCCATTTTTCGAAAAACTCTTAAAGTGGACAAACAACCTAGCAAAACTTGTCTGACTGAGTTGAAACTTGGTCCACGAGTGTAGGGAGTCTCATTAGCTTTCTTTTGAGTACAAATACTCCTATCAAAGATCCCGGGACCTAAGTTTTACATTAAATACCCAGATTTAATTAATTAATTAATTCATAACCTAAAAAAACACCTAGCTATACTTGACGGAATTCCGCGAAATTTCGCGTGCTGTCTTACATGGTCATTTACAACATTCCTAAACACTAGCTACCTAGGAATGATTTCATTAGAACGCCTTTCATCACTTTGGAGGATTTATTGGGTGGGAGTGAAAAACTCAAGGGAGATTAACCCGGCTGGTTAGGCCACATTAACCTCCTGAGGATAAAAAACACTCAGCGAAAGGAACTCTCCTAATGAAGAAACCCTAAGGCAACTGACCTAACATGATCCATGTAGACCTATTACATTATAAACCCGCGCAGGGGTGCGGTAATCCTGCTTACAAAACTGTGTGCTGGAGCAAAAAAATGCCCTGTAGAACCAATAAGTCTTTGACATGTTTGCATCTGATGATGCATATCTTCATGGTACATGGAGTTGACCTCGTAGTTGAAGAGGCGATCAACAGGACCTATCCCACCCAGTGTGCCACTAGACAGGGGATTTGAGCATATCATTGAGTTGGAGGAAGGAGCAAAGCCAGTCATCACCACGCCTTACAGACATCGAAAGAAATACAAGAACAAAATAGAGAAGGCAATCAAAGAGCTCTTAGATATGGGGCACATTAGACCAAGTTCCAACCCTTTTGCCTCTTCAGTGGTACTGGTCAAGAAGAAGGATGGAATCATGCGCATGTGCATTGACTTCAGGGCACTAACAATAAGATGATCAAAAACAGGTATCCCATTCCGAGGATTGATGAGCTATTGGATGAGCTCCATGAGGCTGTGTATTTCACCAAGATTGACTTGCGCTCTGGTTACCATCAAATCAAAATGAGGGAGGAGGACATCCCAAAAAGCTGCTTTCAGGTGTCACTACGGCCACTACGAGTTCTTAGTGATGCCATTTGGTTTAACCAATGCCCCAACCACCTTCCAATCATGTATGAACCATGTCTTCAACAAACAGTTGAGGAAGCATCTAATTGTATTCTTTGATGACTTGCTAATCTATAGCAAGACGTGGGAGGAACACCTTCGACATGTGGAACAAATCTTGACTATCATGGAGGACCAATCCTTGTATGTCAAGGAGTCCAAATGTGAATTTGGGATGACAGAGGTCCTCTACGGGACACATTATTGGAGTCAAAGGGGTACAAGTACATTAGGAGAAGATTCAGGCCATAGTTGAGTGGCCCACACCTAAAACCCTTACAAAATTGAGGGGATTTCTTGGCATTTGCAACTATTACAGGAGGTTCGTCAAAGGGTTCTCCCAACTTTGTGCACCTTTGACTGATCTAACTAAGAAAGGGGCCTTTAGATGGAGTGAAGAGGCCCAAGCCACATTTGAAAGAATGAAGAAAGTAATGAGCACATGCCCCATGTTAGCCTTACCAGATTTCGACCAACCCTTCACATTGGAGTGATGCTTCCGGAGAAGGCATTAGGGTCGTACTGATGCAGAATAAACACCCTCTTGCCTATGAGAGCCGAAAATTGAGGGGTCCTGAGTTACGTTACACCATCTACGACAAGGAGATGCTGGCTATCATGCACGCTTTGGCCAAATTCAGGCAATACATGGTAGGTGCTAGATTTGTGGTGAAATCAGATCACAACAGTCTTAAGTACTTCTTGGAGTAGAAGGATTTAAATAAGGCAACAAAAGTGGGTCAACAAGATACATGCCTATGAATTTGACATTGAATTTGTCAAAGGGAAGAACAACATAGTTGCAGATGCATTATCCAAGAGGCCATCAATTTATGCCATGACAGATGTATCAATTGACTAGAAGGACCACCTCTTGATGAAATATTCCAAAAATTGGTTCGCTTGTTCGGTGATAGATGGGCAAACACATGATAATAATTTCAGAGTCATAGATGACATCATCTATTACATGGGCCGAACCTTCTTGGTTCCTGAGTCGACCTTCAAGGCTAAGATATTATAGGCATGTCATGACTCACCAGTGGCAGGGCACCAAGGGATTGGCAATACATACATGCAAGTAAGGGAAAGGTTCTCATGGAAGGGCCTCAAAGAGGATGTGATGAATCACATCAAGGAGTGTACTACTTGTCAGGAAAACAAAGATGAACACACTCATCCAGCAGGGCTGCTACAACCTCTACCCATTCTAGAACACAAATGGGAGAGCATCTCCATGGACTTCATCACAGGGTTGCTGAGGGTACATGGTAAGGATTGTATCTTTGTAGTGGTGGACAGGTTGACTAAATTTGCACACTTCTTCTCCATTGATACAGACTTCAGTGCAACACAGGTGGCCAAATTATTCTTCAGAGAGATCTTCAAACTACATGGTCTCCCCAAAACCACTGTTAGTGACAGGGATAGTCGATGTATGAGCATGTTCTGGCAGGAGTTATTCAGGATGGTTGGTACAACCTTGACCCCTAGCACTAGTTATCACCCTCACACTGACGGGTTGACCGACATAGTCAACAAATGGGGTGAAGGCTACCTCAGGAATTATGTAGCCGGGCAGCAGAAGGCATGGGTGAGATGGCTACACTTGGGGGAATACTGTTATAACACCACCTATCACATGTCCATAGGCATTGTTATCCCCCACTTTCAGGGATAACTAGGAGTTTATGTCTCGAGGCTTGTTATCGCTCAATTTGTAGCAAAGATAAAAGGCTAGAGATTGAAGAGGCAAACTGGCGTAACTAGAACCAATCCCATCCAATGTCACCTCAATGGGATGGTTCTTTCTGTTTAGGGTGGTAAGGCCCAGGGGAGATGTCCTCGGTGACCTGGGGTTTTGAGAAGGCAAAGGATTATAAGACAAAGATAAGTTTCCCCCCTCACAAGTCACCATCGAGCAGATAGTTCGGCTAATAGCCAATAATAAAGTATAACCCAAAAAAAGAGTGATGCACCTACCTGAGACAAAGCAACAAGAAATTGATATATGCAAGCTTGCTCACTTGATTAGTACTTCATATAAATCAATGACTATCTGATACACATATAAGCAATTTAATAATGAATATTGATGAAGTCAATGTTTATAAAATAACAATGACTTCTTCAATAAATGCTAAGAAAAACGTGGCATTCAATAATACAACCAATACTTTATTCAATTAATGCCTTTAAACCACTATTCATTTGCTTATAAGAGAAACATTAGCTACACAAATGATACTTAGCTAGGGATGACGACAACAATAGGTCAATTGAGTTAGTTTCTAAGCTAGGGTTAGTAAGTTAGGGTTTCATTCAAAGTTTTTGAGAGTTGTTGTGATCAAGTTCACTCAAGACAACAGGTCTTTAGATCAGTGCCTTAGGGTTAATGGAATCAAAAAGTGGAGGACGCAGGAGCTAAAGGATCAAAAGATAATACGGCTAAGGAATAGAAGGTGAACCTTTGAGGTGTTGCTAGGGCAAGGCCTCAAAGTCAAAACCCTAGGGGAGAGAGGCTCACCTTGGTGTAGGGGAACTAGGCCTCAGTGCTCTCTCCTCCTTCCTTAACTCAATGGCAATGACGACTAGCTGAGAAAATAGCATAAAACTAAGACAAGAGGGTTTGAAAAGCAAGGTGTTGCTACAACAAGGCTTTACCAGCAAACCCTAGAAAAATCAACCCATTAACGTGTAGAGGAACTAAGCTCTGATGCGTCTCCTTCTTCTTAGCTTGAAAAACAAAAAATGGCTAGCAGATGAAGAGAAAAGAAGACTGTAGCTACGACTAGGTTTTTCCCTCTTCAAACAATGGCTGAAAAATCTCTTAATGGGGACATGAGACAAGGACCTACTATGTGTGCTTGTCACCTAGGGTTTATTCAGCAAGAAATAACAATACAACCATTCAATCAAGAAGTTTTGCAGAAATTTACTTACATATCACCAAGAAAAGCATAGCAAGCCCTAGTTGTAACACCTTTCACCAAGAGAAATGCCAAAATATGCCAAGCAAGTCTACCTTCAACAAGTGCGCCTCACAATTTCAACCCAAGTCTAGTGCAAATTTCAGACCTCAATAATGAGTGAGTGAGATATGATCAAAAAATGAAGGTGAAAATCCTCCAATTATATAGTACCATGACCTAATTTTACATTTTAGGTCATGAAAAAGGCCGACAAGGCCAAAATACTAAAATCATACTGTTTTACATTAAATGCTTAAAATTAAACCCTAATCAAGCTAAAGAGAGACGTCATGCCCCCTTAAGGGTGACGTTAGCCCCTTCTAGGGCAAATGCAACATCCTGGAGCAAAACATTAGCCCTCCTTGGGCTTCTCCAACCTGCCACACGTGCCAATACTACCCCAACTGTCTCCCAAAACGTCCATGTTGCTAGGTGACCTCATGGTCATGAAGGGTGACGTCCTATGCCTTCCAAGGCCAACGTTCCATTGAAAAAGGGCCAATCCCCCTAGGTCAAGCTCTGCGAAGGTGCCTCTGGTGGAACGTCCTCTTCTTCTCTGGTGCAAAGCCTCTAATCCATCTCTTTCCTGTCTCTGCCCCCTGATGGGGTCTCAACATCCATCTGATGGGCTCTTCAGCCCCATAGAGGTCTGAACTGATCATCTCCCCATGTGTACCGGTCCAAAATGGTACTTGTCCGTCGGGCATGACCCTGCACATCAACAACTACGCCCTCCATGGGCTCATCAGTCACAGGGATCATAGCAATGCCAATCACATTTCATCATCAATATTATTAAACACGTGCATAAAATCCCTAATATATTAGTCAAAAGCTCAAAGACATTACACAAGCCTGCAATACAAGTTTGGAGAAAATGACAAGGCACCCTATTGGGCTAGTGTACAATGGAAGAGGAAAGTTCCCGGAAGAGACCTCATATATTGCTTTTTTCTTCAAGAGACTAATTAGGGGACACTGCCTTGGCGTGGTGACCAGTGGTGACAGCGTTACCCACAAGTACTTTCATAGAAATGATAAGGCTGGCTTGTGATGACCCCCTTTCCCTTGGCCATACAACCAAGAGTCACTACCTTGGCGTGGTAACCAACTGGTGGCAATGTCATACTACTAGGTACCCATTAGGCTGGCTCATGATGAGACCCCCTATCCTTTGATCAGGTCTTGTTTTATTATTTTTTACGGGTCCCTCATGTTTCTTGCTGAGAAGCCTTTTATTGCTTTCTCGGGGATCCTTGGACGAAGCATCTCGAGTTTTATTCTTAGGCTTTTATCTTTTGCCAGCTTGGTTTTACCTTTTGGGTCTTTAGCCCCTTATTCCCACGAGATAAGCCGCAGTCCTGAAAATAGGTCAACCCAGTGACCAAACAAGTGGAAGGGGATAGGTGAGCGGGAAGCAAGATGAAAAAGTGGTGGAGTGGACGATGACTTTTCAGAAATCCCCTCCAATGGAAAACCAAAACTTACAGACAAAGGCTTACTAGGGCATCCCGTCAATCCCCCAGACATGGTCAAGTGTGAGATCCAAGAATTTGTTAGAAACAAAAGGAATCAAATGGACACACTCAAGGGTTTTGATGATCAAAGTGACACATACCATGATAGTCGAACTAATTACCTCATGGAGCAAGAACCATCTCTAACACAAGACCAAGCCGATGGTGATGGATGCTGTTGCTGCTGACAAGATAAAGGTGCTGGAAAAAAGAAAAGGTGGGCCCTCCAGGGCCATGCTAAAGTCCATCTTGCTCTAGGTACTCCATGTTTAGGACCTGTGGGCCTCGAGACATGATCTCCTAGTTATCCCTAAAAGTGGGGGATAACAAGGCCCACAGGTCCTAGACATGGAGTACTGAGAGCCAGATCGACTTGAGCATGGTCCTGGAGGGTCCATCTTTTCTCCCTTTCAGCGCCTCCACTTTGTCAGCATCAACATCAACATCCATCACCTTCGGCTTGGCCCTGTATCAGAGATGGTTCTTGCTCCATGAGGTAATGAGTCCGTGAATCATGGTATGTGTCACTCTGATCCTCAAAACCTTTGAATATGTGCATTTGATTCCTTTGTTTCTAACGGGTGCTTGAATCTTATGCTTGTCCACTTGACCATGTCTGGGGGGGGATGACAGGATGCCCTAACAAGCTTGTGTCCATAGGTTTTGAGTTGCCACTGGGGGATTTCTGGAAAGCCATCGTCCGTTCCCATCATACATACAACTTTCCATCTTATTTCCCGCTCACCCATCCCATTACACTAGTTTGGGCATAGGGTTATCCAATCATTTAGGGGTTGTACCTTACCTTGTAGGAAGAATGGGCTAAAGGCCTAAGGGGTAAAAGCAGCTGGCAATAAAAGCCTAAGAATAAAACCTCGAGATGCTTCGCCCAAGGATCCTCGAGAAAGCAATAAAAAGCTTCTCAGCAAGAAACAAAGGGACCCGTAAAAAATAATAAAACAAGACCTAGTTGAGGGATAGGGGGTCTCATCACGAGCCAACCTATTAGGTCCATGGGTGCCTGACGGTATGACTCTACTAGCAGCTGGTTACCACGCCAGGGTAGTGGCTCTTAGTTGCATGGCCAAGAGAAAGGGGGTCTCATCATGAGCCAACCTTCTCATTTCTGTGAAAGTGTTTGTGGGTAACATTGCCACCTTTGGTCACCAAACCAGGCCAGTGTCCCTTGACTAGCTTCTTGAAAGAAAAAAGCAATAAAAAGATAAAAAACAATAAGACAAGACCTGGTTAGAGGATAGGGGGTCTAATCACGAGCCAACCTATTAGGTCCATGAGCATCTAGTGGTATGACACTACCGACATCTGGTCACCATGCCAGGGTAGTGGTTCTTGGTGGCATAACCAAGGGAAAGGGGGTCTCATCACGAGCTAGCCTTTTCATTTTCGTGAAAGTTCTTGTGGGTAACATTACCACCTCTGGTCACCAAGCCAGGGCAGTGTCCTTTGACTAGCATCTTGGAAGAAAAAGAATGAAGATAAAAGGCATGAATGGGCATGGAAACATTGCATCCATGACAGGTGCAGCTCACCCTCCACAGAGGCACCCACTGGTAAGCCATCCCTACTATCACTGTACCTTTTGCCTTGTCATCCCCATCCACCTCACCCACTTACACGACTTGGATTTAATCCTTTCTAGAAATATCCCTCTTCCAATAGACACTAGCCCAATAGGACATCTTGTCGCTTCCTCCAAACTTGCATTGTAGACTTGTATAATGTCTTTGAGCACTAGACTGGGGTAAAGGGGTTTTATGCACATGTTTAATAATATTGATGATGAGATGTGATTTACATTGCTATGATCCCTGTGACCTATGAGCCCTTGGAGGGCGTAGTTGTTGATGTACAGGATCATGCCCGACGGATAGGTACGATGTTGGACAGGTACACATGGGGAGATGATCAATTCAGACCTCCATGTGGCTGAAGAGCCCACCAGATGGATGCTGAGACCACGACAGGGGGGCATAAACATGACAAAGGGGTTTGCACCGAAGAAGAGGAGGACGTTCCACAGAGGCACCCTGGCATAGCCTTACCTAGGGGGGATGAGCCCTCTCCACAGGAACGTTGGCCTTGGAAGGCCCATAACATCACCCAACATGCCCATGACGTCATCCAACATATGGACGTCTTGGGGAGACAGTTGTGGCACGTGTGGCAGCTTGGAGAGGCCCAAGGAGGGCTAACGTTTTTCTCCAGGAGGCTGCATTTGCCCTAGAAAGGGCTAACGTCACCCTAGAAAGGGGATGACATCTCACCTTTTGCTTGATTAGGGTTTCATTTATGACATTTAATGTGAAACAATATGATTTTGGTATTTTGGCCTTGTCGACCTTTTAATGACCTAAAATGTAATTTAGGTCATTGGTATGCTATATATTGAGAGTTTTTACGTTCATTTTTTCATCATCTTTCACTCACTCATTAGTGAGGTTTGAAATTTGCACCCTTCTTAGGGTTATTGGCTGAAATTTTGAGGCGCACTTGTTGAAGGAAGACTTTTCTTGGCATTTTTGGCATTTCTTCTTGGTGGAAGGTTTACAACTAGGGTATGGCTATGTAATTTCTTAGTTAAATGTAAGTGAATTTATGCAAATCTTCTTGATTGAATGGTTGTAGTGTTGTTTTCTTGCATTTGTTATTAAAATTTGTTGAATTAAACCCTAGGTGACAAGCACATGCTAAAGGTCCTTGTCTCATGTCCCTACCAAGTTAAGAGCTATTTGATTTTGCTGAAGATAGATAGAGCCTTGCCATAGCAATACTCTACTTCTATTCTTCTATAACCTAGCCGTTTTTTATCCTTGTTGATGAGCTAAGAAGGAGAAAAATGGACCAAGGCATAGGGTTTCTACACCCTGGTGGGCCGTTTTTCCCTAGGGTTTGTCTAGTGAAGCCTTGCTTTAGCAACACATCACTTACAAACTCTCTTGTCTTAGACTTTATCAATCATTATTCAAGCTATCCGTTTTTGTTATTGCCATTGAGCTAAAGGAGGAGAGAGCACTAAGGCCTAGGGTTTCTACACCTTAGTGAGCCTCTCTCCCCTAGGGTTTCATTGTTGAGGCCTTGTTTTAGCAACACCTCAACATTTAACCCTCTTGTCTTTGGTCTTTCATTATCATTTCAGTCCTTCAACCTTTGCGGCCTCTTTGACTCCATATACCCTAGCAACGCATTGATCTAAGGCCTTGTGCATTGAGTATTTTGATCACAAACAACTTCTAAACACTTTGAACAATCTCTTACTAACCTTTCTAACCCTAGCCTAGACTAATCTTCTAACCCTATTGCTGCTACCTTTTACTTGTGCTATAAACATACTCATTGCAACATCCATTTGTCTTTAAAAACAATTGAATGATTAGCTAAAGCGTTGCTTCAAGTATTGTTACATTGATGATAAATTGCCATTGTTTATTGTGAAGCTTCATTAACATTTATTGTGAAGTGATATTGTATAATGATTGCTATTGTATAAACATTGATTTACTTCATCAATATTATTGCTCAATTGCTTATTATCAGAAAGTCATTGGTTATATGAAGTACTAACCAACAAGCAAGCTTGCACATGTAATTTCATTGTTGCTTTGTCTCGGGCAGGTACTCTTATTGGTTACTACTTCCTGTTATCTTTCATCTTTATTGGGTATAAGACAAACTTTCTGCTCGGCGGTGACTTCTGAGGGGGAAATTATCTTTTAAACTTGCTAAACCTTTTGCCTTCTCAAAACCCCAAGTCACTGGGGACGTCTCCCCTGGGCCTTACCTCCCTAAACAAAAAGAACCTTCCCATTGAGGTGATAATGGTGGGATTGGTTTAGTTACGCCAGTTTGACATCCTTTCATCTGTCTTTTACCTTAACTATAGACTGTGCGATAACATGCATGACTCCATTCAGGGCATTGTACAATTATAACCCACTCTTTTTTTTAGAGATTGGTTTTGGTGATAGCAGAACTCCGATGGTACAGGATTGGGTGCAGGAGAGTCAGGACATCCTCAGGGAGTTGAAGGATCATCTACAGAGGGCACAAAATCAACAGAAAGTCCAAGCATACAAACACCAAACATCGGGTAGAGCGTACTTTTGAGGTTGGTGATTTGGTCTACCTAAGGCTCCAACCATACAAACATGCTTCGATCAAAAGGAGTGGAGCAGAGAAGATCCAACCCCAGTTCTTTGGGCCCCACAGGATCAGCAGAAAGGTAGGGGTCGTGGTTTATGAGTTGGATTTCCCACAGGGTAGTAGGATACACAATGTTTTCCACGTGTCATGCCTGAAGAGGGCCATCGACCAACACATCACCCCACTTGAGGTGCTGCCACCTCTAGATGAAGTGGGGCAATTGGTATTGGTGTCAGAGGACATATTGGAGCTTCGGGAGAAGAAGCTCCGGAGGAGAAGCATCAAAGAATACTTAATCAAATAGAAGGATTTGCCCATTGAGGATGCCATGTGGGAGAATGAACAGGTGATACGGGAGACAGGTTCAGAATTGCTTGTGGGCAAGCAATTTCTAGCAGGGGAGACTGTAATGTCCCCCACCTCTTGATGAAAAGGTTTGGAAAGACTTAGTGGTCTAGTCATCCCTACTAGTCTAGTCATCCCTACTAGACCATAGTCTCATGTAGCATGGGGAAAGGTCAACTAACTCAATGTTATATTTTGAAGTTGACTTGGAAAAAGGTAAAAAAGGGTAAAAAGTAACTCAATGAAGAATTAGAACGCTGGAGGTTGAGTTAGGAGTTGAACCTAGGGGTTAACTAACTCAACAGAGAAGTAGAATGGAAGTATAAAGGAAAGGCTAGGGCACACCTCTCACTCATCTTGGATATTGTTGCATTTGGTTATTGAGCTCTTGAGCACATAGTTTTGAGGGTTTTGAGATTACAAACCCTAGAGAACAACTCAATGGTGAAAGATTCCACTCACCTTGTTCCAAGCTTGGTCGCGAGGATGAAATACTCCACCCACACCATTCTATAGACTTCACAGGTTCCATCATCGATCCAGGAGGGTAGCAGGGTCGTACCCTTGAGGGTTTTCCAACAGGGGCGCATCATTTCATGAGGAAGAGTTCGATCCAGCCCTGTGACAGGGTCTAGTGACATTCTAGCATTTGGGTATTACTTGCAGGGCCTTGTTCATCAGTTTGGGAGCATTTTTGGAGGGTTACTTCGGCTAGATTATTATCTACAACTTTGGGACGGTTTTGAGAGAAGGAGGCCGGAACTGTGATTCAGATCTTGTCAGTTTGAGGGGGTTACACCTTAGATCTGACCCTGAGACTTTTCCTAGTGGCTTGTGGCAGCCTGATCTATCTTGAGATTTTCAGGGGATTTGGAGGCTTCCTTCATCAAGGCCGAATTATTGGGCACTTGAGGGTTTCAGGAGGGCACAGTATTGATTAGGGTTTTAGCAATTTGGAGGGGTAAAACTTGGCATCTGGACTTCAGACTTCAGGGAGGGTCTTCTCCTGCCTTGATCTATCTTTCTGTGGAGTTTGGCATCATTTGGAGTTCTCCTTCAGCTGGGCCGAAATCTTAGCCTTCTCATATATTCAACAGGACGTGCCAACAACCAGGGGGGTTGGACGTGACCCTGGTTCTTATTGCATTTGGCCTTCATTATATATTCAACCTTTGGAGGCTTGTTTTGTATTGCCGGGAGCATTTTGTAGCAACTCATATATCATTTCTTGGAGCCATCTGATGTTATTTCAGATCTGCATCCACTTTGTATCAGGTTCTTGCTTTTCATAATAATAGAGGTCAGATCTATGCTTTGGGTTCCATATCTTGTGTACTGGTTAGATCTTGTGTTTGCATTGAGTTTATCTTTAGATCTGTGCTTAATAACTGAATAAAACCCTAAGGCCAAAACTTCAGAGGCCAACCTGCAAACATACATAAACAAACAAGTAAATCAGTGGTTAGTTAGTGTTCCAAACGAAAAAATTGGCTTGGGAACATTACATTTTAGGACTGTTATGTTACTGCTGTCATAAAAATTCTTCTTTGTTGAAGTGAAACATCTCTTTATTCAAGTTTTATTACAGCCATTACTTTTTCTTTGATAGCTAGTGTTTCGGGGCATTTACTTGATTCATTTATGGTAATAGATATCTTTTATGGTCTTAGAAACACTCCGCACACACAATCACTTTGTTTTACCACCTCAACATCACCTTCAAACTTGACCTAGTTAGGTGGTAGGAGAGTAACCAAGATAAGGGGTTGTAGACTTGCTTTGACTTCCTATAGGATCCTTTGAGGTTGCTAGGGAATCCTCCCTTGTGTTGGATCTCAATCCTTCACTAAAACGAGGGAAGTAACTGCTTAGGTGATAGTGGAAATTATTTCCATATGTTGGACTTATCTTGCATCTTGTAAAGGCTTTGCACAAGTGTTAGATTGGGTGATAACAACTCCATTAGCCCTTGGATTGATAGGCACTAGTCCAATATCATCCCATTTCCTTGTTCCCTCTTCTTCCTTTCTTTTCATTCTTTTTCCATTTCACTACAACCATTTATTTTTCTTAAGGCTAACTGTTCACAAAATCACATTGAGCCTCAACTGCATAGCCTTAGAATTCCTATCTTAAGGGAAGTTTCCCTTGAGTTGGAGAAGAGCCAACCTAAAGAGGGAGGAAGAGCTATTGAGGTGACAATGGGTAGCCTTCCTAAGTTGCACAAACTAGCCCATTGATGCTCGGGGTTTTACATAATATGAGGCTGCTAGATTAAATAAATAAAAAAGAAAATTCAAGATAAATAATAATAATTATAGAAAACTAATTAAATTAGTGTCTCAAACAAGATAGCTTCAAAAGGAGATGAGTATGTTGAAATACTTTATTTCTGAGACACCAGAATCAAATTATATGAGATGAGTATGTTGAAATACTTTATTTCTGAGACACCAGAATTAAATTAGATGTGACAAGACACAATGAAATAGTGCAGAAATAAGCTTAGATTTGAGAATTTATAGGTGGTCAAATGAGCTTGTCTTGTGTTGGCCAATACTTGTCAATTAGGCTGACAGATTTATTTACTCCTACAATACATTATGGCTGGGCTGGTAATTTATCCTTCAATGCCCCATTTTTTGGACATTGATATCCAATTTTTCATGACAATAAAGACTTTTAGCAATTAAGATGTATAATGCTAAGTTTGTTCTACTTCACTTAGTAGTTCTCCTGTTTGGGGCCATAAGCTGCTACTACTTACAAGTGACTTGTTGCAAAACAAAAATTTACTGCATTTTACTGATGAGATTGGAAAAAGATTGTGTTCTGTTTTTTTATTTATGACAAACTGCAGGTTAAGGTTTGGATTCAATTTTTAAATTTTAGTATACTGCAAGCTTAGTGTAAATTTTTTTGTTTCTTAGCTGAAGAAGATAAAATATGGGCAGCTTAGAATTGGTCTAGAATGATACTTGATGCTTGTATGCTACATGCTTTATGATGAACACAGTTCTTGTTTTGCGATTATGAATCTATAATAAAAAATACGGCTCAATCCTTGAGGCAAGATCAACTGTCTAATGAACGTAATTAAAGGTGAAAATAATTGCTCTGTGGTTATGAATCTGTAACAGAAAATACAGCTTCAGAGTTGAGGCAAAATTGATCATATAATATATCTCATTAATGGTGAACATAGATCTTGTTCTGCAGTTGTGGATTTATTTTAGAAAATACAGCTTGAGGCTTAAGGCAAAATAACCATCTAATATACCTCATTAACTTGAAAATAAGTTCCATTCAATGGAAAGCTGCCTCTCATTGCCGTTCTGCAAGGTATCTGCAGACAATCAACTCGTATGAGATTGAAAAAATTATAGACATTATGAACATGTTCAACATACTGTCTCAATTTATTGTATAGATGCTTGTAGGGTTTAACTATGTTATGGGAATATTCAACAACCAAAACTTTATAATTGTCTCAACCTACCAACAATGTGCCCTTGATTGTTGTGTCATTAAGGCATCTCATATTAGTACAGGAATCACAACTTTCTTGTGGACATGGAGACTCCTCCAATGTATATGCGGTGCAGGAACATGGTCCCGTTTCTTCTCTCTTTTCTAACATTTCATCTGAAATAACATGACAAAGCCTTAGTTGTTATATTCCACATGGGACATTGCACATACGAAAGAGGAAATCAGTGCACATACTGTGAAGGCTACATGGACTATGCTAGCACATTTAAGTGACTGCCTTGATGATTTATAGCAAGATAGATCTTGCATGTAGATGAATAAATTCAATTTTAAAAGTTCTCTCTTTTCATCACTAGGATTCGATGCTGATATGTGTTTGATGATTCTAATGTGGGATTTTTGTTGGTCTTTTGTTGGTCAGGTGGGAGGAATTCGATTGTCTCACTGATCTGCCACCAACAAGCTCTGGAAGCGAGGAGTTGGAATGGTGCTCACTACCTCTTGGATGTATAGGGTTGGAGGAAAGAAGTGATGAGCCTGATGGCACTGGGTCTGGAGAGGACACCCAAAGCCTTCCATTTATGGATTGTCACCTCTTGGATGTATAGGGTTAGGTATCTCTAGTTGGGGCAGCAAAAGAAAGTTGCCAGGGAACCTCAGAGTGAACTGTACAGGGTAGGCACTGCCAATTGCGAGTGTTTTGGCATTAAAACTAAACCTTTTGCCTTGGTTTTATGTTTCAAAAAATCAGCATGTACGGTTATAGAAGGCTACATGGCTTGGAGATGATTTGAGTTGATTTTATCCATGTTATTTGCTTCTATAATCAACATGTACAGCTGACATGGAAAGTGCATCAGTCTAGGAGTTTCACTTCAGTCTTATTTATACATGACAGCTACAGGAAAAGTGGTGAAATTTATGTTGTTTAGAGGTAGGTTGCATGGCTGATCTGAGTTATTTACTGTGCCCTAGTTACAGGTGTCCACAAAGTTAAGCAAGGGAAAGGCCTTATTTGTGGTTTTCTGCTGGTACAATTTGCCCTTATCCCGAGTTTAAATGCAGCCTTTTTTCAAAGGAAGGTTTGTGGATGATCTGAGTTAATCTACCTTAGGAATCAGAGTGGTGTATTTTTGTTAGTTTTTACTTAAAGGAAGATATTTCCATATCAAGCCTGCATGCAGTTGCAAAGTCCAAGGGAGAAAATAATAATTGCAGGGACACTTGGATAAAGGAGACTGTTATTTCTTTGGAGAAAGGAAAATTATGATATACACCAGGGCGAGATCTGTACACAGACTCTTGAATAGGGGAGAAAAGATCTTGGAGATCAGTGCATCAGTTACAAGAACAAAAACAGGATTTCCAATATATACACTCACTGTATGTCTAAAAGTGCTGTTAAGTGGCAAGCTTAAATGAGGAAAGACAGCATATAAATAATTGTAATGAACACCAGGTCGATTTCCTTTGTAAATCATGCGCTAAGTCCACGTTGGCAGCTCAGTTTAGGAAGCTGTTTTCTATGAATAAAACAACCCCAGTTGGCAGCCACAAGTATAAATTGCTAGTCGATGCAATTTTCAGCCTTCAAAGAAAGGTTTGGAACATGGGTTAAAGAAACGTCCAGTCGTTTTGAGCAGTTCAGCAAGAGAAAGGCCTTTCGAACAGTAATCCTGAGTGGGAAGGAAATTAGAGCCAGGAAAGCTATCAAAAGGCAATTACAATCACTGTTGATAATATGGTCCAGTTTGACACAAGTTTGACTTCCTTGGCATAGCTAGCAAAGTTTCTTGAGTGTGTTGAAGTCTCAAATTGTGGATGGTTGCTTTACCTAAAGCAGGTATGTAAATCAATCCTGAATCCTGGTTTAATATTGTGAGCCAAAGTTAGTACAGGAAATTTTTAGAAATATCAGACTCAAAAGGGGATGTGCTGGAAAGGGTTATTACTGGCTCTCTTTTCTTCAAAGAGAGGGGTTATATCCCAAATCAGCATGCATGCGACCCTCCCTATACTGGGGGAAAAAGATGTGGTTGCTAGAACAGTAGACCAACTTTTTCACTAAAAAGCCAACAACAAAAGCTGCAGGAAAAGTCAATAGGTCAATGTGATATTGGTAGACAGTTGGCAGGCACCTGCAATTTGCTTCAGGAGGGTTAAGGTTGATATTGAGAATACACATAATAGAATGTACTGATCCTTTAGGGCATGTTATTGGTGTTGGTAAATAAGAGTTCCTGCAGTAGTGAAAACAAAATGATCAGGCAGATTGTCCTTGGGTTTTCTTGTTTCTTAAAGTCTGTCATTGCACTAGTCAAACATGTATATCAAATCACACAAAGAATACATACCTGGACTCCATATAGCAAGAAGATAAAAGCATGGGTCATCTGGTTCTCTAGGATCAAGCTGTTTTCAGAAATATCAATAAGATAAAACTGCCTGGTAAATTTTCATTTTAGCCATGGTTATATTAAAAATTAAAATACTAATCAATTAACATTCGAAATGTAGATAACTAAGAAAATGCAATGCTTACCTCACTTAAAAGCTGATGGTTATCTGGAATTTCATATCTGCAAATAAGAGAAAAACCTTCTTGACATTATTCCGAGACAATTGAGAAATTTCTTCAGAAATCTACCAAGGTCAAATGTACTGGTGCCAAAGCACCTGCAATCTATGTGTTAATGTTGTTTTAAATGAATAAATATTCAAAAGAGTTCTGCTTAGAAAGAATGCCATATTACAAGAAATAAAGAAGGTGCTTACACTCGATGCTCAGTGCGAAGTCGACTTATATTTTTTAGCTTGGGTACGGGTATTGTAGCAGCTTCAGGTGGTAGAGCCACTAAAGCCCTCGATATTGTCAATGCATCGGCACCTTCTGAACACTGGATGCTGTTATCATACAGATTATATTGTGCTGCATAGTCATCGTAATTCAAGTTGATAGTTGGTATTTCATCATCCTCTTTAGCAGGTGATTCGACAACTGGACTTTCTGAGCTGTCTACATACTCGTGTTCTGGTGTTGCAGGCTCTTCAATTATTGGTTCATAGTTTTGGAACTGAAAATTTGATGCTAAAAACTCCTGCAGATTTCTGGAATCTGGTGTCATATGTTGCTGTTGAATCGGTTCAAGAGCTAGCATGTTGCTGAGGAGATCTAAATTTTGTTGATATGGCAGATTGAATGAATAATTTGGAGGAAGAGCCAGTGGATCCAAGTTACATTGAGAAGGCAGATTGAATGAAGAAATTTGTTGTGATGAAAATTCATCATCTGGAGCTGGAAGGGCAGGCTTTGCACTGCATGGAGACAGTAAAATAAATTCAATATTTGAAGCAACAGAATTATATTTAAAACCTGCACTCCACTGATTTGATACAATACAGGAAATACAGTATTTGAAGCATTTGAGTGCTGAACTTTACTGCATTTTGTAGTTCAATGCATTATTGTAGGAATGCTCAATTACTGTTAAGTTTATTGTATTTACTATTAACCTTATCACTGTTAAGTTTAGCATGATAAAGAGCAAAATCAGATCATAGAGATGTGCTAAACATCGACAATTTGTATTTCTAGAAGAACGTGATGTCTTCAGTAATACACAATTACTAATTTGCGGTGCAATTGTAAAATGTCAAAGGTAGTAGGGGAACATGAATGAGTGTCACCAATTGAAATAATCCACTACAGCCCTCAGTGTTTTATGTGCATAATGATGCTACTATTCTCTTCCTGTATTCTAAGGAATGAATCCTGTAAAGCATGCCATCTAGTTCTCCAAGCATTCGTTGTGCAATTGTGGGTAGTTAAATCAGTTCTATGAACTGATCTTGTCCTCTATTCTGTGGATACATTATGAATAGGTTAATACAATAAGCTTCACAGTAATTGAGCATCCCGGAACAATGCATTGAACTAAAAATAAAAGTTTACTTTAGCACATATATTTCTAAATTTAACTGGATCAAACTCATAGAACTAAAGTGTGCTCAAACCTTGCACACGCGCTTGCAAAGTGTTTGCACTGAAACCTCATTGGACATGCGTTACAGTTTGGCCTGCTTTTGGTACAAAAAACCTGAAGAGAAAAAGAAGGATTCCTCAGTTACAATATTGTTTGTCAGAGCCAGATTCGAAGAAAAAACGATTTTCTGTAGTTTTGAATGTCTGTTTCCAGTTATAGCGGATTGGAGGTAAAAAGTCTCACAAATTAAATTTGATATCTAAATGTCTTATCACAAATTTGAAATTACATAATGGAAATGTATATTTTTATGTTTCAAGCTTCAATGAATCGGAATTGTATCATACCTCAAGTAGCATCTACACCTTGGTATATTCTGGAATCCTTTCTTTATTATTTTGGTTTGGAAAGAAGGGAGATTGGCTATATTTGAGTGTTAAAAAATTGTAGTCCTAGCAGCCCACAATTTTAGATATATAAATTGTTGAGTTTCAGTGTACCTTGGGAAGTGGTCCCCTTGTGGTTTTGAGTCTCTAACCACAAGTGGGAAATACATTGGGGCTATGTACCTTGTACTTCATATCTAATTCAAATGCTTACAATGGTGATGGATGCTCAAAAAACATGTGGCGCTGCCAAGCTCAACTGACAAAAAACTGTTTACGATGTTAAATGGAGTAATTCGATTCTCACCCCGATTTACTCGTGTCCCATGCTTGTGGGCTGTGTGGACGCACCTGGAGGTTATAGAGGTAGCAGACGGGAATCGACCCCGTGTAACGCGAGTACGAGAACTGCCCGTTGTCGATTCCGCCAGTACAAAAAAAATGCTACACATGATTTGAAATTAGTAGCAATTGTACATGAATTTAAAATGTGGAGACATTGTCTCATGGGGAAGAAATTTGAGCTAAGGACAGACCATTGTGGTTTGAAACATTTGTTTGGCCAACCAACATTAAATTCCAAACAAACTAGATGGTTGGAATTCTTTAGTGAATATGACTTTGAAATTAAACATATAAAAGGAAAATAAAATCTAGTGTTTGATGCACTCAGCAGGAGAGCTCATGAAAGGAATATTGCAGCCATTAGCATGTACAAGACTGATCTGAAAGATTAAATTATTGCAACATCAAATTCAGATCAGCACTACTTGAAAATAAAATAACCCAGCCTTGTGGAAAAGTTGGGTTCTGCCCAGAAATTTATGAACTATTCTTGCTGTAAAACTTCCACAGAAACCTCAATGAGAAGCCCTCCTTTGCCAGTTTTCCCCACATCGGGGTTTACAGGGTAACATCTGGTGTTGTCTTGTTTTTATGCTTGGTTCTGTGTATGCTTCCACTATCATTTTGCTGTTTTATAACTCAGTTATAGGTTATTAGCATAATTTCCAGATTTATATCAGCAAACATATATTTCTATGTTTAGTAAATTATTGGCTATAATTTCATGTGCTGAGTTAGGTAAAAATAACAATGTACACTGTCATGAAACTTTAATTTACATACAACAATTTCACTTCCATCTGAAAGTTTTAAATCTTAAAGTTAAAACAGCTCAGACCTTCACTTCACTTAAAGTCAAAAAAGTTGTATTTTTGTCACTTAAGGCAAAAGTGACTAATTATTCACTAAGTGGGTGAATGAGGGGACATAAAGTGAAGTTAGGGAACTTAACCCAAAGTGGGTTTGTGAGTGAGATTATTGTGGGATGATCTCAACCTTTGATTAGAGATAGGATGGAGAGGTCTTAACCATCCATCTCTTAGGTTTCCTTATGGAGGTTCAAGAGAGACACATAGGGCTTTTGGAGGCTCATTCACTCTTTTTGTTCACTTGGAGAGCTAGAGGAGAGCAATGGAGATGGGAATGGAAACTATGGTTGAGGGAAGCTTGGGCGCCTCCTTAGACCCTCTTTATTTTGTGGTGTTGATTCTTACTTGGAGGAGGGTGCACTATAGGAGGAGGGCGCACACCTAGTGGGGATAATCTAGACTTGGTCGATTGCAGATTGGTTTGTTTCATTAGAGAGGTAGCACACAAGAGCTACTTTGTGTGCAATGATTTCTTCTTCAAGGCAACAAGGAGCAAGCAAGGTTTGAGCGAGATAGAGCAACAAGTGAAGAGGGCACAAGGTTTGAGTGAGATAGAGCAACAAGTGAAGAGGATGCACTAGCTTGGGCACATTTCTCTTCTTGGAACCTCATAACATCTTGATAGGAGTTGCCATTGTAACATGTTCTATTGTTTTAGTGTACTTGTTGTATCTCATGCTTCTTACATCACTTATATAATCTTACATTGTAAACTAGTTTTCCCCGAGGGGATTTTATCCAGGGTTGTGTTGATTGTTATCCCCTATCCTAGGGATAACTAAGAAGATTATGTCTCGAGACCCACATGTCCTAGACATGGAGTACCGAGAGTCATATGACTTGAGCTTTGCCCTGGAGGGCCCATCTTTTCTTCAGTGCCTCCTATCTATCAAGAGCAACAACAACCATCCCATCGACCTGATTCTGAAGTAGCAGTGGGTCTTGCTCCATGAGGTAATGAGTTCGGGTATCATGGTATGTGTCACTTTGATTTTCGAAGCATTTGAATATGCGCATTGAACTCTCTTTTGTTTCATGACGTTTGCTTGGAAATTATGCTCTTTAACTTGTCCATACCTGGGGGGATGACATAGTGCCCTAGTAAGTTGGTTCCCTTAGGGATGAGTTGCCACTAGGTGGGTCTATGAAAAATCATCGTCCATTCCTTCCATACTTGCCACTTTTCATCATTGTCCCTCTCATCTTACCCCTACCTTGGTTCGGGCATTGGGTTTGCCAAGTTAGTAAGGGTTGTACCTTTCCTTGTGGGAAGAATGGGCTAAAGGCCCAGAGGGTAAAAATAGTTGACAAAAGTTACAAGCCAAAATGAAACCTTGAGATGCTTCGCCCAGGGATTCTCAAGAAAACAATAAATGACTTCTCAACAAGAAAATGGGACTCGTAAAATAAAATAAAACTCAAGATCTAGTTGTTGGATAGGAGGTCTCATCATGAGTTGACCTATTAGGTCTATGGGCATGTAACGATATGACACTGCCATCCATCTAGTCACCAAACCAGAGTAGTGGCTCTTGGTGGCATAGCCAAGAGAAATAGGGTCTCATCACGAGCCAACCTTCTCATTTTCGTGAAGTGCTTGTGGGTAACGTTGTCACCAGTGGTCACCACGCCAGGACAATGTCCTCCAATTATTCTTTTGAAAAGAAAAAACAATAAGACACATAATAGAAGGCATTGAATGGGCTAGGAAACAATGTCATCCATGACAAGGTGCAACTTGCCCTCTACAGAGACACCCACATGTAAGACCTACATTTCCATGTTATCACTGTATCCCTTGCCCAAACATTCCCTACACCATCTCATACATATACATGACCTAGATTGGTCTTCCCCTGGGAAACACCCCAAACTTGAGGATTAGCCCAATAGGACATCACCCACATGTAAGACCTACATTTCCCTGTTATCACTGTATCCCTTGCCCAAACATTCCCTACACCATCTCATACATATACATGACCTAGATTGGTCTTCACCTGGGAAACACCCCAAACTTGAGGAGGATTAGCCCAATAGGACATCCTGAGACCCTCTCCAAACCTGGCTTGTTAAATTGCATAACATCTTTGAGCATTTGTCTAGGTAAAGGGGGGTTTGATGCACATGTTTGGGTAATTTGATTATTAGATGTGATTAACATTGCTATGATCCCTGTGACTTATGAGCCCATGGAGGGCGTACTTCTTGTTGCAAGACCATGCCCGACGAACAGGTACATATGGGGAGATGATTAGTTCAAACCTCCATGGGGAGATGAACCCACTATGAGGATGTTGTGACCCCAGCCAGGGGCAGAGAGACACCAGAGGCTTGCACCGAAGAAAAGGAAGAACGTTCCACTAGAGACACTTTGGCAGGCCTCGACCTAGGGGGATCTTTCTCTCCCCCCTGAACGTTGGCCTTAGTAGGCCCATGACGTCACCCTTGTGACCCTAGACGTCACCCAGTGTCAGATGGACATGATGCAGGCAGTTGTGTGCCAAGTGGCACATGTGGCATCATCTAGAGGCCTTGGAAGGCCTAATGTTTTGCTCATGGAGCCTGATGTCCCACCTATGAGGCCCAACGTCACCCTAGGAGGGCATGACATCACCTCTACTGCACTTTTTAGGGTTTAATTCTTTAAATTTATGTAAAAATTGGATTTTTGATGTAATTTGGCCATGTCGGCCTTTTCTGACCTAAATTGTAATTAAAGGTCATTATCATTGTATAAATAAGAGACAAATCTCTTGTATTTTTCATCATCTTTCACTCATACAAGTGGTGCACAACTTCTTGGAGACGTTATTCTTGGTGTGTTTTGACATTTTCATGGTGGAAAGTCTTCAAGTTTTTTTGTGCTAGATTATTCTTGATGAAGTAAGTAAATCTGCAACTCTTCATTTATTTTGAATGGTTATGGTAAATTTGCTTGTCATTTCTAAGATTATGAAATTGCTAGTTTGAAACCCTAGGGGAGAAACATATGTTATTATCCTTTTCCTTATAATTTTTCACCTACTTGATTTTGCTAGAAAACATCTCTTTTGAAGAATACATTAGAGCCCTACCTTTGTAGCACTCTAGTAGCATTACTTCATTAGCTTCATACATTTTATTTCAAGCTTGATCTAAGGAAGAAGAAAATCGCTAGGGCTTAGGGTTACCTACTTTCTAGCAATCTTTCCTTCAAGGGTTTAGACATTGAGGCCTTAGGTTACTAACACTTCAATCATCTCACCCATTGCTTTAGATTATCCATTATCATTTGTTGTTCTCATTTAAGAATTGCCGCTGCAAACTTTGACTCCATTACCCGAAAAAACACTAGTCCACTCCTTACAAGTGATTGATTGACCAAACAACTCTTAAACCATCTTCCCTAAGATTTTTGCTAACTCTTACTATCTCTAAATTAGACTAACTCACTAACGAATTTGTTGTTGTTGCAAAAGATTGCTACAACCATCTATAACAACAACAAATTCATCCTAAAAGAAAGATTAAAAGCTGATTTTACATTGCCATAATTGCTTTTGACAAATATTATCATTTTGTCAATTTAAGACCATTATTTCTTATCATTCTTCAAGCATTATTGAGGCATAGTTGTTGTAGTTGCTGCTAAATATTCATTGTTGTTATAAATATTTATATTGCTTCAGTTTTACATCAGCTTGTTTATCTTTCAAAAATAATGGTTTTATGAAGCACTGACATCATATGGAACTTGCAAATTGTATTTCTTTTCTACTTGTTGTCTTGTCCTGGGCAGGTATACTTAAATTATATTTTGCTTCATCTCAATAAAACCTTGGAACTTTTGATCAGAGTGACCTGTGAGAGGGGTGGGACTTTCTTATAACTTTTACCTTAGCCTTTTCAAACCACCGGGTCACTGGGGACGTCTCCCCTGGGGTACTACTCATAAACAGAAAGAGGTGTCCTATTAAGGTGACAGTGATAAGACATCCTCCTTGTTACGCCAATTTAGTATCCACTTTCCTTTGGCTTTGGGCAAGTATAAATTGAGCGATAACATTGACCATAAACACTTGTGTCCTAATTTTCATACATGCTAGAGATTAGATCATCATTATATAGTTGTAAAGATATAGAGGTGTGTTATATTATCTGAGGTTTGCATGTGCTAGCTGTTGGGTGACTAAAACTATATGCAAGGTCACCTTAAACGCACATATAACCATAACAATTGAGCATAAAAGTTCCTAAACTGTGTGTTGTCCTAAAACAACAACAAAGGGTAGTTTGATAGACCTAGTTGGCAGCCTCATAGGACCTCAGATTTTCTTCATGGTAACAGAGCCTTGGCGGCTAAGTCTTGTCGATTCTTCAACATCTTGTGGACAATTTCTTGATAGCTAGTGGGTAGATTTCTTGATAGCTTGTTGACAATGATTTGTGGCAGCTTGTTGGTAGTGATTTGTAGGACAATTGTAGGATTGTTGTTGGACCTGTTAGCGTCAGAAGTCACTCCTGGATTGCTTTCAGAAGCAGAGCCCGACGCCCATCAGTTTTATGTCACGATTGTTTTTAAAGGGATGATCAAATGGAGATAAAGGCTTGAGGAGATATCACTCTAACTCAGGGGCTGGGTCTAGCATGTATGAGACAAAGGAGGTCTTGATCTAACTTCAGCTAGTGGGTTGATTAAAGGGTGAATAGGTGGAAGACTTGATAAGGAGGGTGAACAAACGGCTTTGGGCAACAGGCTTACAACAGTTTGCAGAAGAAAGACTCTGAAAGCAAGATCCTCTTGGTTCAGGGTCTCAAGAAACTGAAAGGGACTTGACTGGATCCGCCAACTCCAAGTCACTCAGCGCTGGGAAAATCACAAGATCTGATTAGAAACGACATAACTGCTACAGTGATCCATTACAACATCATCCTATAACAACTACAACTCGACTGGATCCTCCAATTTCAAGCTGTTCTAACACAGTTTAACAAAGACGTAAAATAAACTGGCATTCATAAGACAAGAAGTCTCAAAAGTTCATACATAATCATAGTATCAGTGCTTCATTAAAGCTTTACAACCGGGAGATCTGCTCAACCATCGATACTTACAAAATACAAAGACTGAGTTTATATACTCAGGAAAATTCTCCCCACAGAGGCGTGCCTCAGTCACCCAAGGCTGGGTGTCTCTTCAGTCAAACTCGTACTGATATCTTTCTTTAAGTGCTATCTTGACTATGCATGGCTCCTGTAAGGAGGGTAGCTGAGCCATTAAGTGTTGGGCTAACGTGCGCAGACTTCTCTGTCGAGTTGAAGACTTTGGCATGGCGTTTTTGAAGAACTGGGTACACAGGACCCTCTCGAGTGGACCGCTTGCCAGACCTTCCATACCTTATACTTAATGCATGAGGAGAGGTTTCACCCACCCCTTCTCGCCTTTATCTACTCCAAGAGAAGGCCGGGAGCAGGATCGTATCAGATGGTACCTGGAGATCGAGACGTTCCTTTCGGCGACTGGACTCGACGCCTCTAGACCCTTTTAGCACAGTTCCTTTCTTTCCCAAGTGACTATGGGCTGTGACCCCGTGCTTATTCCCAAAGCGCTTTCGGCATTCGCGAATGGAAAGAGTTAATCCTCGATCTTCAAAGTTGCGAGGGGCGAGGAGGCGAGGAGCCTAATCGCGCACCACGTGTCCCTCTGGATGGACGACTGAGATCTTCTCGGCAATACTGTGGGCCCTGTTGCCATCCTAATACACACTTGCTAACGTGAGCTAAGTCCTGCTCACTTAGTGTGTCCTTGGAGGCACAATGCCTAGGTTCTTAGTCCACACTGTTACCTTGACTAGAACCTCTTCCTTCTAGGCTTACTCCTAGAGAAGCCAAGGGGG
>SNQJ01S0052280.1:43689-83481 GCA_010110895.2 Picea sitchensis | reverse complement strand
GAGATCTTCTCGACAATACTGTGGGCCCAAGCCCTGGATGCCCTCGACACTTCGCGTCTCGCGGCTGGGAGGAGGCTGGTCCTCGATCTTCAAAGTTGCGAGGGGCGAGGAGGCGAGGAGCCTAATCGCGCACCACGTGTCCCTCTGGATGGACGACTGAGATCTTTTGGACTATATGAGCAAGACAAATTTGGGAGGAGAGGATGCTATTATAAAATTATTCATACTCACTCTGCCATCCTACTTGCAAGATCGCTTTAAGAGTTGTTGCGAAGACATGGGTATATCATCTTTCATACACCTCATTAGTAGGTTTATTGACCTTACCAAACCATGCTGCCAAACGTATGAAGATGCCCTTCATAATCTCACAATAGCCTTGGAAGACGGGGGATTCACTACTCAGATTGTGGCATATCTCATAATTGCTTATCATGTTCAACATCAAGAACCCTCTAATGTAAAAGAAGAGATTCATGAAGAACGTTGTCAACCCCTTGAAAAGGAGTAGGATTTTTCCCATGATTCAATAGAGTGCAATGAAGATATGACTAAAGAAGATAATTATGAGGATGAAGCACCAATAACCTCTCCTCAGCCTGATGAAGCCCTCCAAGATCCTATCCCTTCTACACAAGATGAAGAGAATGAGGTAAGTCATTTTTCTTTCCAGTTTTTTGATGATACCTTGTTCTATGACTCAGAAAGTGAAGAGGAAATGGAACCCTTGGACAAGCTTGATCCTCTATGTCTCAAGACTGAAGATGTAGAGGAAGATCTTCCACTCGATGAAGTTATCTAGACACTTGAAGCTTTTGCACAGGAAGGATTAAACAAGGTGAGTTATTTCCCTTTCCAAATTTTCAATGATTCTTTATCTTATGATGTAGAGAGCAAAGAATTATCGGATGTTTTAACCCCTTCATGTTATGATGAAGATAATGACTTTGTTGATAATTTTGATGAATTCATACATGTCGGAAAACGTAGATGGGATATGATTGGATATGATGGTGATCCCATGTACAACATTGATTGTCCATTCCAAAAGTCGCCTTTGCATTTATCACATGAAGTTACTAATAATTTTGACATCAGGCAACAAGAACCTGACTCTATTAAGACACCCAAGGATGACTTGATGCTATCCTCTCCGAATAATTTCCGGTCATACCTTGAGGACTTTGTTGACTATCCATCTGAGCACTTAGATTTATTCTATGAAGAAAGTTATCAACCTTCGTTCTGCTTAGATCTTGATAAGAGAGAAGAGGTTACTTCCGTAAAACAGGATGCTTGTGATAAGGTTTTCAACCTCCCTTTGATTGCTTTACCTTGCTATGTCAATAAAGGTATGGTTTGGAAACATGTCCCTTATCCCAAGTCTTCTATAAAACAAAACCTCATTCTGGATTTTAGGGGAATGTTGAGTACCTAAAAAAGAAGCTTATTTTCACAGTATTCCAGCTTCCCCTTAAGGAATTGCCAGTGATCCTTTCAACTCTTGCTAAACCCTTCTCAGGCCTTGAGTCGTGAAGACGTCTAGGGTAGCCAGCATTCAGATTCCTCGAGTCAATCTCTTGAACCTTCGACTTTTTACGATCCATTCCTGAGATGGATTGAGCACTCTCCTGAGAGTATGTATTGGGATCACTTTTTCCCTCCCACCCACCTCCATGAGTTAGACTTTGAGATCTCCGATGATATGATATATGTTCTAACCCATGTCATTTTTGTGCTTGACTTATCACTGTTTTGGTTTATGATGAAGCACAAAGGCAGGTATTGTGGGACATTGCTGGATTGGTTACACTGGTCGTTTGACTACATCGAACATCCAACCAACAGGTAAGTATAGGTAAGTAGTTTACTTCACATTATTAATTAGTCTACACATATATATGTATGCCGGGGTGGCATTACCACCCCAATTTTGTTACTAATACTTCTTTCGAGATCAAGCAGGTATGCAGGTTATGCCAGAGATGTTGAGGTTCTCATGCGCTCTACAGTGAGCACATGTCCCCGAGTTGGAGCCAGATGTTATCCCCACTTTTCAGAGATAACTAGGAGATCATGTCTCGAGACCCACAGGTCCTAGACATGGAGTACCGAGAGTAGGATTGACCTGAGCATGGCCTTGGAGGGCCCACCCTTTTCTTCTTCCATCATCCTTGTCTTGTTAGCATGTTATCCCCACTTTTCAGAGATAACTAGGAGATCATGTCTCGAGACCCACAGGTCCTAGACATGGAGTACCGAGAGTAGGATTGACCTGAGCATGGCCTTGGAGGGCCCACCCTTTTCTTCTTCCATAATCCTTGTCTTGTTAGCAGCAACAACATCCATCACCATCGACTTGGTCCTGTATCAGAAAGGGTTCTTTCTCCATGAGGTAATTGGTCCAGGTATCATGGTATGTGTCACTTTTGATCATCAAAACCTTTAAATATATGCATCTGATTCCTTTTGTTTCTAACAACTGCTTGGATCTTACATTTTCCCACTTGACCACGTCTGGGGGGATTGACAGGGTGTCCTACCAAGCCTTTGTCCATAGGTTTTGGTTTGCCATTGGGGGGAATTCTGAAAAGCCATCATCCGCTCCCATCATAACACCACTATTTCATCTGATTTCCCGCTCACTTGTCCCACTCCCCTTGTCCGGGCATTGGGTAACCTATTTTCAGGATTGCACCTTATCTCGTGGGAAGAAGGGGCTAAAGGCCCAGAAGGTAACATCAAGCTGGTAAGAGATAAAAGCCTAAAAATAAAACCTCGAGATGCTTCGCCCAGGGATCCCTGAGAAAACAATAAAAGGCTTCTCAGCAAGAAACTAGAGGGACCTGGAAGAAAATAATAAAACAAGACCTAGTCAGAGGATAGGGGGTCTCATCACGAGCCAACCTATTAGGTCCATGGGTACCTAACAATATGACATTTCCACTAGCTGGTTACCACACCAGGGCAGTGATTCTTGGTTGCATGGCCAAGGGAAAGGGGGTCTTGTCACGAGCCAGCCTTCTCATTTATGCGAAAGTATTTGTGGGTAACGCTGTCAGCTCTGGTCACTGTTATCGCGCAGTTTGTAGCTAGGTCAAGAGGCTAGGAGATAGAGGCCAAATTGGCGTAATAGGAACCTACCCCACCCAATGTCACCACGATGGGGAGGTTCTTTCTATTCAGGGAGGTTAGGCCCAGGGGAGACGTCCCCGATAACCTGAAGTTTTAAAGAGGCTAAGGTATAAAGGTCAAAGTGAAATTCCCTCTTCACAGGTTACCACCAAGAATAGATAGTTCGGCTAAACAACCAATAATGAAGTGTAGGCCCAAATGAGAACACCTGCCCGGAACAAAGCAACAACAAAACAATACATGCAGGCTATGATTCAATAGGTTAGTACTTCATTTAACTATCTGATATCAATATATAAGCAACTATGACAAATAGATATTGATGAAATAAATGTTCATTAATACAACAATGGAAATAATATCAATTCACCAATAAATGCCAAGATGATGTAGCAATCAATGTATTCAATCAATCCCTCATTCAATAAATTCTTTAAACACCATCCAATTGCTTAATAGATGAAATTTGCTGCGTCAAGATGGAATAACCAAAGATGATGTCAACCTTATTAGGGTTAGTAGTTAGTTAGGGTTTCAAAGTACAAGAGTTTGAAAGTTTATTTGACCACTATCACTTCAACATTGAAGATCTAAGATCAATGCCTAGGGGTAAATGGAGTCAAATTAAGAGAGGACACAAAGGTTGAAGGGAAAAGGCTAAGGACTAGAGGGAAGGGTTCTGAAGTGTTGCAATGGCAGGGCTCCAGAAATAAAACCCTAGGGGAAAGAGGCTCACTACGGTGTTGCTTAAGCAAGGCCTCGTGCTCTTTCCTCCTTCCTTAGGTTAAACTTGGCAAAACGGCTCGCATAAAAGATACGTCAAGAGAAGAGAGTGAGGTGAGGGAGAGTGTTGCAAAGGCAAGGCCCTATCACCAAACCCTAGAAGCAGGACAACCCTAGGTGTAGATAACCTAGGCCTGGGACGTCTCCTCCTTCTTGACTCTTAAAAGGGACGGCTAGCACAGGGGAAGAAGTAACAAGAGTGTAGCAATGGCTAGGCTCTTCCTTACTTCTTCAATGGTTGAGAATTTCTCTTTTAGGGGACATGAGACAACGACCTACTTGTGTGTTTGTCCCCTAGGGTTTTAAAATCAACAAAATTTATAATAAATGCAAGAATATAAGACTACAACCATTGAATTAAAAAGTTTTGCAGAAAAAACACTAACATATTATGATGAAATAACATTGCAAACCCTAGTTGTAAACCTTCCTTAAAGAGAAACGCCAAAAATGCCAAGAAAATCCTTCCTTCAACAAGTGTGCCTCACTCAAAAGATGAAATACCCAAGTAGGGTGCAAAAATCAGATCTCACTAGGAGAGTGAGTTGTGAGTTGTCAAAATGAGGATAAAACTCTTCAATATATATTGTATCAATGATCTTTAATTAATTTTAGGTCATAAAAATTAACCGACAAGGCTTTAAACCAAAATCATATTGTTTCTACATTAAATGTTATTTTAAAACCGTAAATGAGCAAAAAGTGAGACGTCAAGCCCTCCTGAGGGAGACGTTAGGCCTTTCTGGGGCCAGTGCAGCGTCCAGAAGCCAAACGTTAGCCCTCCTTGGGCTCTTCCAAACTGCCACACGTGCCAACAACCTTGTCCATCTGCCATATGCTCATGATGATGTCACAAGCCTCCTGGTGACGTCCTGGGTCATCTGGGGCCAACGTTCCATTGCAAGTAGGTCAACCCCCCTAGGCCTGGCTCAACCAAAGTGCCCCTGATGGAACGTCCTCTTTTTCTCCGGTGCAAAACCTCGGTCAAACACTGTCTTGTCTCTGCCCCTCTGATGGGGTCTCAACAACCATCTGATGGGCTCTTCAGCCCCATGGAGGTCTGAACTAATCATCTCCCCATGTGTACCGATCCACGTGGTACCTGTCCGTCGGGCATGGTCCTGCACATCAAAAACTACGCCCTCCATGGGCTCATTAGTCACAGGGATCATAGCAATGTTAATCACATTTCATCATTAATATTATCAAACATATACATAAAAACCCTGATATATCATTCAATAGCTCAAAGACTTTACAAAAACCTACAATACAAGGTTGAGAAAAAGGACAAGATACCCTATTGGGCTAGTATCCATAAGGAAAGGAAAGTTTCCAAGGGGTTTCATCCAAGCCATGTAAACAAGGTGAAGTGGTTTAAGGGATGTCCAGACATACGGGTAGAGTGAGAGCCATGGATGCATGATATTACCTGTGGGTACCTTTGTAGAAGGCGAGTTGTACCTGTCATGGATGATATTTTTTCAAGCCCCTTTTTGCCTTTATTCTTTTCTTTATTTGCTTTTTCTTCTTCTTTTTCTTTTTATTCAAGGGCTAACTAGAGGACATTGCCTTGGTGTGGTGACCAGAGCTAACAATGTTACCCACAAGTACTTTCATAGCGATGGTAAGGCTGGCTCGTGATGAGACCCCCTTTCCCTTGGCCATGCAACCAAAGGTCACTGCCCTGGCGTGGTAACCAAATGGTGGCAATGTCATGCTATTAGGTACCCATGAACATAATAAGATGGCTCGTGATGAGACCCCCTATCCTCTTGATTGGGTCTTGTTTGTTATTTTCTCGGGTCCCTCTTGTTTCTTGCTGAGAGGCTTTTTATTGCCTTCTCGGGGATCCCTGGGCTAAGCATCTCGAGGTTTCATTTTTAGGCTTTTATCTTTTACTAGCTGCTTTTACCTTCTGGGCCTTTAGCCCCTTCTTCCCACGCGATAAGGTGCAACCCCACAAAAAGATCATCCTAATGCTCAGACAAGGGGAATGGGAAAGATGAGCGGGAAACAAGATGGAAGAGTGGTGGTATGATGGGAATGGACGATGGCTCTTCAGAAATCCCCCAGTGGCAAACCAAAACCTATGGGTACAGGCTTGCTAGGGCACCCAGTCAATCTCCCCAAGCATGGTCAAGTGGGCCAATGTAAGATCCAAGCAGTCATCAGAAATAAAAGGAATTAGATGCATACATTTAAAAGTTATAACGATCAAAAGTGACGCATACCATGATACCTGGACCAATTACTTCATGGAGCAAGAGCCTTCTCCGATACAAGACCAAGCCGATGGTGATGGATGCTGCTGCTGCTGACAAGACGAATCTGACGAAAGAAGAAAAGGATGGGCCTTCCAAGGCCATGCTTAGGTCAATCTTGCTCTTGGTACTCCATGTCTAGGAGCTGTGGGCCTCGAGACATAATCTCCTAGTTATCCCTAGAAATCAGGGATAACATCTGGCTCCAACTCGGGGACATGTGCTCACCGTAGAGCGCATGAAAATCTCAGCATCTCTGGCATAACCTGCAGACCTGCTCAACTCGATAGGGGCATTAGTAACAAACGTGGGGTGGTATTGCCACCCCGCATATATAGACATATATATATAAACTGAAGTAAGACAATCAATATGCAAATGTGGAAGCAAACTAACATGAAATGCAAATGGTATAATACACGAAGAATGCCTACTTACCTGTACTTACCTGTGGAGTCAGGTCCCACCACCTTGGTGGGGTTTAAGGAGGTGCCTACTGATAGGTAATGGGCCCCTTCTTCCTTCTAAAGTGGATAAGTAGTATGAGTTATCAATTGATTCCATTCCAACTCTGAAGGGTCCAAGCCATCACTGTGTGCTTCCCTTTACATTAGTTGGCTCTCCTTTCTGGGTATCCCACATCCATACCATATCTCCCTCCTTATACTTTCTGACTTTGTATTTGGTCGTTCCTTGAACAACCCTGGTGTATTGTACTGAGGGAGGATGGTGGGCTTCTACTGTAAAAACTTCTTGTTAAGACGTGCGGATTTGTATGTCATCTTCATTTTTCTTCAATATCTTCACCGTCCCAATTTCTTTGTTCTTGAATTCATCTAGGAGTTGTTTGTATTCTTCTTTCTTGGGCCATTTGATTTGATCAAAATCTTCCTCTGTTGCAAAGGGCATGTCTTCCGGAGAATATTTATGAAGAGTTTGTATCATATCGTTTTGCGTTTTGTCATTATTGGCGGGATGAACAATATCCTGCACATGGTCTCCAGTTATTGGCACATTGAGCAGACGTCCCACCATTCCATCTTTCAAAGGTAATCGCAAAAAGGTGAGGTCCATCTCAAGGGAACCGCCTAACATTGCGCCAAACTTCCTAGATAATAACATTCCCCACACGTCTGGGACATCAACCACCACAATGCCAATGTGGACTGTCTTCTCCGGATACTCCTTCAAGCATACTTCAACATTCTCAAACACCCCATGTGTCGGTATAGATTTAGATTCGAAGCCACACACATTCCTATAAAGCCTAGTGACCTTCAAACTCACTTGTTGCATGACTTTAAGCGAAATCATATTGGCACCAACACCTGTATCTAACATGCAATTGTTGAGATTTTTATTGTTCATTGTCAAAGTCATGAAGAAAGGAGGGTTTTCACCATATTGGACCTTGAAATGATCATCTTGCAACATAATAGGGGGATCCATAGGTTCATCTGATCCCAAAAAGAAAGTATCAAGGCGTTCTTTGATGGATAAGATCTTGATTTCTTCTCTCAAGGGGACATTCAGATGCATCTTTGATAACGCCCCTTCGAAGTCAAAATTTAGGTCAACCTTACCAGCCTTGGATGTCTTGGGAAGAAGTATCTCCAGGGGCGGGGGCTTTGCTTGATCAGCAACAGGTAGTTTCAAGTTCTTCCTTCTGTATACTTGAACTTCTTGTTTCTTTAGCTTTTCTCGTGATTCCTGATCCAGGTTGTTTATTACCGCCATCCTTACTTCTCTGGCTGCTTTCCTCACGACTTCTTGATGTTCTATATCTGTGATATTTATCTGGGGAAGCTCCATGAAACAATCCATATTGTTGACTTGCCGATGGCCAACATTATAAGGACATTCATGCTCCCAATGCGCTTCACTGCACTCTAGGCACCAGGGATTTTCATCAACAATGTTTGTCGAGGCCAAGGTATTTGGAACTTCATGCTCATTCTTTGGCTTGTAAAATTGGTTCCCTTTCTGGAATTGTCCTTTGTACGGGGCCCTGGGTGCTTGGATCTGAGATTTTTCAAGTCTGACAATCCGGCTCATCATTTCTTCTTGATTCTTTATGATGCCATCCATGGAGGCTTGTAGCTTGCTGATACTGGTACATAGATCTAAAGTAGGCTCAACATTGTGTACTATTTTCTGCTTGGTGTCTATTCTCCCCCTTGGGTTAGAAAAAGGCTCAATTTTAGATGAAAGTGTGCAAGCTCATTTGTACTTATCATCAAGCTCTCTCTATCAAGTGCGCAAGTCCAAGAGTGACACAACTACAAGGAAGAGTATCTTAGTAAAGGTGAAGGTTATCTTGGTGAAGGACTATCTTGGTTTAAGTGGTGTGCTACTCTGTTCTGGTTAGGGTTTCTGGTGGATCTTCTGTTTGGTGAGATCTCTCTTTTGAGAGACAGTGTACTTGGTTATTGAATCTATATTAAAGAAGTTTGGCTGGATTTTCTTCCCCTTGAGGGTTTCCCAGGATAAATGCTTGTGTACTCTGTGATTGTGTTTCTTTCAGTAAGATCCTTATTATGTTGTTGTTATAATGAAGATTAATAATAACATATTAAGCAAGAAACATGAACATCAGACACATGAGAAAAATTCCTTTGCTCCTATGTGCTCTCATGTGGCTTAGATCTCTAGATGAAATTCCTTCTTCACTTATTCGTGATCTCCTTGTTGGCTGCTCGACCTTCTACCATTGCTCAACAAGCCACCCAACACATAAATTTTATGTTGCATATTGCCCACTCTCTGCTGCTCGGACCTGCTGGGCGCTGCCCTGACCTATTTCCCGCTACCCAGACTTCCTATGCGAAGTTGCTCGAGGCTACCCGAGACTTATCTAGGGATGTCCGATCTTTCTTCTCATTGTCCGACTACTTCTCTGGGATGCTCAAGCACTTATGGGCTACCCAACGACTCTATTAGGCCTACCCAAGGCTTCTTGGGCCCTACTGTCGTCTACTTCCTTGGCTGCCGCTCTATTGGCCTACGACCATGATGTAGATTGGCGACTGGTCGCTACAGTTGGCCCTATCAACGACTGGTCTGCCCCTGCGGCTTGTCCTTCTCTTCACCTAGTGACTGACAGACTGTGCATGTGACCGCTGATTATAGATGTTCCCTCTATTGCGTGACCTCTGTCAGGCCTCACCTATTGCCTGTTAGCCTCTTCTCGTGACTTTCTCTTGCCACCTGTGCTACGACCTCACCACGTGGCTCATTTCTCTGCTAAAGCTCGCCCATGTGGACCTGTCGACGTCGACTATGGTTGGCCTGTTGTTGGCGGTCCTATTGGATCACAACTCTTCTCTGTCGTCCGCCTTCAACCTCTGCTTCCACCCTACTTCGAACCGACCTCCTCTTAGTACGTGTGACATTCAATGACACACGTCCAACATACTCTCAACGACACACGCCCAACTTACTCTCAACAATCCAATGTCTTCTTGCTCACATGCAAAAACCACCAACGACGACTATCTTCAATCGCTCAACCCGATCCACTCACGCACATATTTTCTCAAATTGTGTAGTCGTATGTTGTACGATTGTACGACGGTCGTACAACTGTAGGTTTCCTTCCTTTTTATTTATTTTTAAATTTAATTTACCCACATACATGCAAAATCAAAATTTTGTTGCTACAAAAAATTACATTCTGTGCACTTGGTTCCGCCTTTTAGAGATCACACTCTAATACTATGTTAAATTTCGGTAACCCAACACCTAAAAAAAAATCAGGTTCGATGCACTTGGTTCCTCCTTTTTGAAATCACACTCTAATACTATGTTAAATTTTGGTAACCCGACACCCGACAATTTACTTCCTAGCAAACCCTTGCTGTAATAAACTCATTAAGCAAATATACTGAATAAAATAACGACTGAGATTTAACGATCTAAATAAATGAATCAACGAAAGCATAATAAGGAAACCATACACATTTGTACACACAATTTTCTAGGTAAAAATCCATGGAAAAACACCTAAGGGAAAAGCAATACCTTTGATTTTATTAATATAAAACCCAAGCTTTCGTCTTGGGATAATGGCCCACCTGAGGAGTAAAACTTATTGCCTTGTGATGTATCGAAGGATACTCACGAGGAGCCTTCATTAAATTATAATAAAATGGACAAAGACATATAATCCATGAAGGATAAAATATATAATTTGATGGATACTCATGCCGAGCCTTTATTAAATTAAAATAAAATGGACAAAGCCATATAATCTATGAAGGATAAAATATATAGTTTGATAATATTGAATCTTATGTTGTTATACGATAACACATGACGTTATATATACACATTGAATACTCACATGATGAATCAACATGACTTTGGGGGAACTTGCCCTATGTTCAATTAACGTGTTTATATGTTATTATTATTGTTATTATAACATAACATGCTTTTATGTATGTTACATGCTACCCCTCTTGAGATTTTTCATCCTCAAGTATGAAGGACTGATGCCAATGATAAACCTCAACTAAGAGTTTGACAACAAATGATTTTTTTGATCTAGTACATGAAACCTTTTATTTATCATGAAGATGGGAAACAAGTATATTATGAGAGAAATTACGAGAATGTTGAACATATGACATGGATTTGAGTAGTGAGTAGAAAATGATGCAAAAAATATTGCAAGATCTTTGGATTTAGTTGGCAAGATGGGATCTTAAAGGAAGGTCATTTCAATCTTTGGTGAATTGTCATTGATTTGACATTTAGGAACTAAAAGTTTATTAATGGATGGAGTGCTTAACAACTTATCTTTTAAAGTAAAGGATTGGCCTTGAGATTCATTGTAACACTGTTGAAACCAAGTTCGTCTTGAAGTTGCCCTTGGTCATCAATGCCACTGTTAACTTTAATACTTAAGTGATATTGATGCAACTATAGTTTTTAGAATTCGCACAAGGTCATTTTTGTTGAATTTTCAAGTACAATATATAATAGTACTTTATTTCTGAAAATTGGTAATTACTTATAATGATGTTATATTTCTTTTCTAACTTTTATCTTAGCATCAAGCAATTACACTTCAGAAATTCAACAATACAAATACAATGCAACAATAGATCAAGATAGCAAATATAGACACAAATGTGTATCTTGGGAAAACCCTCAAGGGGAAGAAAAACCGTAATTACTTATAATGATGTTATATTTCTTTTCTAACTTTTATCTTAGCATCAAGCAATTACACTTCAGAAATTCAACAATACAAATACAATGCAACAATAGATCAAGATAGCAAATATAGACACAAATGTGTATCTTGGGAAAACCCTCAAGGGGAAGAAAAACCCAGTGTAACCTTTCACTAGATAAATCTTTGAAATACAACAAGAGATACATAGAGACTCTCGACTATGGTCACACCTAGCTTCCTCCACCAAGTCAAACCCTAGACCCCCAGATCAGTAGCAACAAGGCAAACTTGGCCCAACAACAGTAGCAGTAGTAGGACAAAAATCTATGAACTGAGAGAGAGAGAATCTATCACACGTGTGAATTGATAGAGAGAGGATATCCTACACGTGCGAGACAAAGAAGAGAAGGAAAAGGACAAAAAGATGCTCAAAAGATCTTTGCTTTGATACCTAGAAACTTTGCAGGGATTGCCCAGTAGCTCGCTTGAGAGAGTGAGGTAAGTGTCTGTCCAAATGATAGATTCTTCCATCAATATACAATGATTTTTCCAGGGTGAAGGGCCTCTTCAATAGGGCCTGTTACCTTCAAACTTCGGGGTAACTAAGGAGATCATGTCTCGAGGCCCACAGGTCCTAGACATGGAGTGCCGAGAGCTGACGACTTGAGCATGGCCCCGAAGGGCCCCTTTTTTCCGCATCAGATCCCACATACCATTGACAACAATATCTATCACATCGGCCTGGTCCTGCAACGACAATGAGTCTTGCTCCATGAGGTAATAAGTCTGGGTATCATGGTATGTATCACTACAATTTTTTAAATATTTAAACATGTTGCATTGAATCTTTTTGGATTTCATAACGTTTGCTTGACTTTATGCTCTTTGCCTTGTTCAAACATGGGAGGGTCACATGGTGCCCTAGTAAGTTGGTTTCCCTTTAAGATAGGTTGTTACCTAGTGGATCTCTAAAGAGTCATTGCCTGTTCCCTCCATACTTACCATTTTCCATCTTTATCCGCTACATCTATCCACATTTTTGGGCATTGGGGAAGGCTCCACTTGGAAAGGGTTGTACCTTACCTCATGGGAAGAAGGGGCTAAAGGCCTAGGGGAAATGTAGCTGTCAAAAGTTAAGAGCCGAATTTAAACCTTCAAGATGCTTTGCCCAGAGATCCCCGAGAAAGCATTGAAACACTTGTCAAGAAGAAAAGGGGACCCACATATGAATAAAATACTCAAGGCATTTGTTGGTGGATTGGAGGTCTCATCGTGAGCCGACCTATCATGACCATGAACATCTAGCGGTTTGACACTACCACCCAATTGGTCACCAAGCTAGGGTAGTGACTCTTGGTTGCATGGCCAAGAAAAAGGGGGTCTCATCATGAGCTAGCCTTCTCATTTCCATGAAATGTTTGTGGGTGACACTGACACTGACACTAGTTGGTCACTAAGCCAAGGCACTGGCCATCAAATCTTTCCTTGCAACATGAAGAAAGAAAGCTAAAAGAAGAAAGAAAAGATAAAAAGAATAAATAACAATCAAACATTTGCATCCATGACACAGTGCAACTCACCCTCAACAAAGACACCCATAAGTGAGTGTTGCATTTCCCTGCTATCACATGCACCCCATGCCCAAAGTTTTTCCCTTCACCACCTCATATGCTTGCATGATTTGGATCAAACTCCACTGGGGAAACGACCTTGAATTAAGGGAGATTAGCCAAATAGGACACCCTGAGACCATTCCAAACCCTAGACTTGTCAAGTTGCATAACATTTTGAGCATTTGTTTGGTTTTAGGGGGAATTAATCTACATGTTTGGGTGTTTTAATTATTAGATGTGATTTACGTATTATGTTTCATGTGACTTATGGACCCCTAGAGGGCGTACTTGTTGTCTTTGTAGGACCTTGCCTGGTGAATAGGTACATGGAGAGATGACTAGCTCAGAGCTTCATGAAGGCTCAAATCCCATTTGATGGATGTTGAGACCCCAACTAGGGGGCAGGATGAAGATGAAGGGGTTTTGTCAGGAAGAAGAAATATGTTGCCTTTGGAGGCACTTTAGTGGACCTAGATCTAGGAGGATGTGCATTTCCCACCTGAACGTTGGCCTTTTGAGGCCTTGGATGTCACCCATGCAGCCCTGTACGTTTCTACATGCAGTGGTTGTCACCCTGGGGGTAATCTTGAGGTTATTGGCACGTGTTGGTAGGGTTTTAGCCTTTGGATACCTAACGTTTCACTCCCGAAGCCCAACGTTCCATGACAGAGTTCCAACTTCACCCTAGAAGGGCATGATGTCACCCCAAGGAGGGTCTTTACATGCAAATTTATTTTATTTTGTCTAGAATTTAATTTTGTAAGAAATTGGCTAGGTCAGGTTGTCTTTTTTGACCTAAAACTTAATGAAGGTAATTTTTTTGTATAAATAAACAAAAAGTGACATTCATTTTGATCATAACTCACCTCTCACAAGAGGGAGGACTGAAATTTTCGCCCTAAAGAGGTGTTATTGGCTGAAATTACCAAGGCACACTTGCTTGGAGGCTATTTTGGATGCATTTTGGATCATTTCTTGGAGAAATTTTGGCAAATCTAGGGATTTTGTGCTTGATTATTCTCGGTGAAGCAAGTAAATCTGAAATTTTCATTTCATGATAAATGTCTATGGTATGTTTACTTGTTCATATGTAAGATTATGAAATTGCTTGCTTGAAACCCTAGGAGTAAGAAAAATGCTTCTTTCTTGCTCTTTATTTTGCTAGTTTTGCTTAAGAAGATCTTGTCTAGAAAAACTTCTAGAGCCTTGAAGTGCTAGCAGTTTACAAGCTTTGTCTAGTTCTTATTGCATTAAATATTTTTCAAGAGTCTAAGGATAGGAGAAATCACTAGGGCCTAGAAGTGCCTACACCCTAGTTGAACCTTCTCTTTGCGGCTTGGTGCTTGAGAACTTAAGGTACTACTTCTCAAGCTTCCACCTTGTTATATTTTAGACAAGTATAATCATTGTTGTCTCTCCAAGTTAATGTGCTGATATAATTGACTCCATAAATCCTAAAGGCCCTAGTCTCTTATCTCTCTTTTATTGGAAGGTTGATCAAAACAACTTTCAAACTCTCTTCCTTGAAGCTCCTACTAACCTGAACTAACTTGCTAACCTAGTCTAGAAATACTAATAACTAATTTGTTGTTGTTGTAACCTCTGTTACAACCATTATTTGAAGCCAATATCATCATGCTAATTGTCTTATAAACTGCCCAGAATTTGTACTAGGCAAGCTATTATCAATTAATGCTAAAGTGTATGTTCAATTGCCTCAACAAAGTACACTTATGAAGCTTGTTTGTTTCTTTCATCATTATTAATTTGATGTTGTTGTAGTCACTTTTGACAGCTTGCTAAACAAATTTGTTGATTGATAGATCACCCAGAACTTGCACTAGGCCATCTATAATCAATAAGTGTTGAAATAGTTGTGTAATTGCCTAACTTAAGTACTTTTCTGGAGTGGTTTTGTTGTTGTCATCATTATTTATTTTATTGTTGTTACAAGTGTTTTGACAACCCATTGAAGTCACTTATTGACTTGTTTTAATCTTGAAATTGGAAGTGACAAAGTACTATCAAATTGTAAAGTCTTTATATCATTTTTGTCATCATAACTTGCAATTTACGGATACATTGTTGCTACTATAATTTTATCTTTGTTTTATATAACTTGTTTTAGTAGCACATAATTTATCTAAAGAAGTCAGTGATCATAATTATTGAAATCATTTTTGCTAACGTTTGATGTTTCATTGGTAAAGGCCAGGTACCATTCATTTCCATTTACCCCCTTGAGCTTTACCAAGTGACTTCTTTCCTTGAGTGACCTAGAGAGAGGGGTGGGTTTTACCCGGTCTTTTCTCCTCCTCCTAAAGAGAAAGAGGTACCCTGTTGGGGTGACAGTGACAGGGCCACCTCCATACGCTAATCTAGGCCTACTTGCCTTTAGGCTTTGGGCAAGTATAGATTGTGCGATAACATGGCCGACTTGACTTGGAGAGGTGCCAATGAGCCAAAATACAAAATTTAACTTTACAAAAATTTCCCTCTAGAAAATACAAATGAGTGTTTGACTTGAAAATAACTTTTACATGTCTCCAACATTTAAATATGCTTTACAATAAAAACAAGACCAATAATAAATATTATGAAGATCCGCCTTAGTTACAATTTCAACACTCCCTCTTAACTAGGGAGGTATTTATAACAACTACCTAATTTGTACTCAAGTTGACAAATCTATCTAGTGAAAGGTTACATCAAAATATCATCGTTTTCATAACCTACAACAACCTTTCATGACATATAATCATCATCTACATCATCTCATGGTGTAACCCTCTAGCCATACTCAAGCTGAGTAACTAGGCATGATGTTGAATATGTCAGGTGCTAAACCTTGCGTAACACACAATTTTCACACACTCAATAGAGTGACTAGTGACCACTAGGACCATTCTTCTAGCCATATGAATCATAGAGTAACCATCTATCATATGGATCACAGAAGAATAATCGTCCTCACAGATGCTGAAAGCGATGTCATGGGCTATTGAGATTATTTTTCTAACCATATGAATCATAGAGTAACCCTCTATCATATGGATCATGGAGTAACCCTCCATAGAAGAAAACACGTCTCAACAGATGTTGAAAGCCACATAATGGGCTTCCGAGACCACACGTCTCGGACCAATCCTTAATCACAACACCACAAAAGTCATGGAGTAACCCTCTCTTCATGTGTGTCTTAGAGATCAACGTCCTACACCAACCTCCTATAGTTGTGATGTCACCGAGAGACAAACCATTCAACCTGATCGGTCCTTCACCAGATGGGTCATAGAGTAACCCTCTACCATGTAAGCCCAAGGAGAATGACCGTCTTGGACCATTTTCCACCATGAAAATGCTCGCCCATGGTGCATCAACAATCTGCACAACCTGGACCATTCTCCACCACGAGAATGTCCACCAACAATCTGCACATCCTGGACTAATCGTCCACTAGCTTGTCCCTGAAGTGTAGAAAATTCGTCTTGGACAGAGGCTTCATCAAAATGTCAATTGTTTGCTCATCTTCGTGTATAAGAACTAGAGATTATTACCAGGCAAAGTGACACGTAAAAATAGGGGAACTGGTCACTTCTCCCTTCTGGACTCTTTCACGGAGATAGTAGTATTTGATCTCAATGTGCTTTGACCTGTCATGGAACACCAGGTTCTCTGAAAGCCTCACACAACTTTGATTATCACAATATATCACGGTTGAATCTAGAAACCAACTTACAGAGCCACATTGCTTCCTCACAAGCTACAATATACTCTGCCTCTACAGTGCTGAGTGCGACAAACTTCTGCTTCCTACTAGTCCAAGATATCATAGCATAGCCCAAACTAAAGCATACATCTGAAGTGCTCTTTCTGTCATCTGCACTCCCTGCCCAATCAAAATATGTATATCCTTGCAGTTGTACATCATTGTTTGAGATTATCTCAAACCATAGTTCAACGTCCCACATAGATACCTAAGATTATGCTTTGCAACTATCCAATTCTCATGTCTCGGTTTGAAGCTGGCTCAATGTATTCACAACAAAGCATATGTTCGACCTAATATTTACCAAATACATCAGTGAGCCAATCAATTGCCAATACATGGACGCATTTACTGGCGCGAAATCTGAGTCTCTCAACTTCTTCAGGTTTGTCACCATGGGAGTGGCCATGGATTTACAATCCATCATCCCAAATCTTTGAAGGATCTTCACAACATACTTCCCTTGACCAAGGAAGATTTCTCCGGGCTTCTGCCATACTTATAATCCCAAGTAATAGGGCATAAGACCAAGATCCTTCATATCAAATTCAAAGGCTAGCTCCCTCTTACACTGAAGAATGAGAGGCTCTACACCTGTTAGAAACAAGTCATCAACATATAGTAGCAAAATCACAAGTCAATCATTCACAACCTTGAAGTAAAGGTTCATATCTGCATAACTCTTGGAGAATCCAAGTCTTGTCAAATAACTATCGATCCACACATACCAAGCTCTTGGAGCTTGCTTGATTCCATACAAGGTCTTATTTAATTTGCAAACATGAGACTCTCTAGAGTGAACCTCAAAACCTTGGGGTTGCTCGATACACTTCTTCAATCACTCCATTCATAAAAGATGTCTTCACATCCATCTGGTGAAGACTCCAATCCATAGAGGTTGCAAGAGAGATAATGGATCTGATAGAAGTGTACCTGGCAACAGGTGCAAACGTCTCATCATAGTCTTCTCCCTCTTTCTAGGAGAAACCTCTAGCCACGAACCTTGCCTTGTATTTATAAGTGCTTCCATTTATTGCATGCATGATCTTATAGATCCACTTTGAAGTCACTACTAACTTCCCTTCAAGTCTTGGCACAATATCCCATACATCATTCTTCATGATGGATTGATATTCCTTCATCATGGCTTCCTTCCATTCTTTATGCTTGACAACTTCTTCAAAGGTGGAAGGTTTTGCATTCACAAGTTTTGTCTTGAGTGTCATGTAACTAAAGAGTCCCTTGGGTTTCTTACTTTCCTTGAAGGTACCACTTGGAGCTTTATGTATTCTACTTCTTGTAAGGTGGATTCAAGCCATGCAGGTCTCTTCTTGATCTTGGGAACATCAGTTGGATCTACAAGTTCATGTGGTTCTTCATTAAGATGTTTTGGTGAACCTGTGATTTCTTCCTGGGGAACTTCATGTTCCTCTTCTTCATTGGAGTCCATGGAATCTTCAATGGATTTCCTGAAAGTAATCTTCTCATCAAAGTCACATCCTTACTGACTTCGACCTTTTGTCGACCTGGGATGTAGATTATGTAGGCTTTTGATGGCTCATTGTATCCAATGAATATGCCCTTCCTTCCTGAAGGATCCAACATCTTCCTTTTTTCTTTAGGAACATGAACATACACTGGATAGCCAAATATCCTCAAGTGTTCAACACTTTTCTTTCCAGAGAAAGCCTCTTCTAGAGTCATGTCCTTCAATACTCGATGAAGGCTTCTATTATGAACATACAAGGCTTCCATAATTGTTTCTCCCCATAAGAACATGGATAGATTATGGTCATTCATCATTGCCTTAACAGATTCTTCAATAGATTTGTTCTTCCTTTCTGCCACACCATTCCGTTGAGGATTATGTGGGAAAATTAGCTCCCTCTTAATCCCAACTTCTTTGCAAAAAGAAACAATCTCTTTGGAGGTGTATTCTCCTCCATTATCAAACCTTAGAGTTTTAATCTTCTTACTTGTCAAATTTTCAACTTCTGCTTTGAATTCTTGGAATTTGTTAAATACTTCATCTTTGGTTTTCAACAGGTATAACCAAGTCTTTCTTGAGAAATCATCAATAAGTGTTACATAGTAATGAGAGCCTCCTAGCGACTTCACTGGCATAGGTCCACATACATCTGAGTGTATTAAAATCAAGATTTCTTTGGATCTATTTTTACTACTTGGGAATGGCCTCTTTATATTTTTTCCAATCGCACATCCTGTGCATACACCTTCATGTACTGACTGTAATTTTGGTACACCTACTACCATTTTCTTTAGAGATGGAAATGCTTGATAATGAAGGTGAACACACCTTCTATGCCACAACTCGCTAGGATTGACTTCTTCGTGTACAAGAGCTTGAGCACTTTGATTTAGGAGCTTATATAGTCTCCCTTCATGAACTCCAATGGTTCTAGCATTGTCTATGCTAGAGCCCTTAAGCCATACGAGCACTTTTCCATCCACAAAGGCTATTCTATCTCCTTTGTCTTCTAGACCATAAATGGAGACCAAATTCTTCTTTAAACCAGGTACATATAAAACATTATTGAGATGAACATTGTTACCTGATTTCAACTCAATGGACGCCTTTCCAATTACCTTGACTGCATATGAGTTATTGTCTCCAAGCTCCACTCTATGAGAGGTTCTCTTTTCCATCATGCTTGATAGATTTACACATTCACCTGTCATATGTATAGAAGCTCCACTATCAATTAGCCACAATTCGTCTTCTTCAAAAGATCCTGCAAGGGATGAATAATAGAAGTAATATGTTCCTTCATTCTTGATCTTTCTTTGATGGTTCCTCATCATTTACATTGGCAGTGAATGCATGGTGTCTTCTCTTGTTATTCTTGGCTAATTTAGGACACTGATCTTTGTAGTGGCCATATTAATGGCAACCATAACATTGTACCTTTGGCATATCTCTTTTTCCTTTCTTTTGAGATTTCTTGTTTTGAAATCCAAACTTCTTCTTACTTCCATTCTTCTTGAATCTTGTTTCATATGCTTGGGCATCTTCTTCCTTTTGGTTTTGAGAGGTAATCCTTGATTCCTCTTGACCGCAACAAGTCCATAGTTCTTCAAATGTAGGAAATTCCTTGTGTTCATACTTGAAGCAAATGCATTCCATTATCTTGGAAGACCATCGAGTGTTATAGTCACAAGTTCCTTTTCTTCAATTGCTTCTTCAATGGCTTGGAGTTGATCTCTTAGTTGAGAGATCCTCAAAAGGTATGAGGTTACTGTATCATCCTTCGTCATCTTGGAGCCACATAGCTCATTCTTCAAACCCATCATTTGACCAACATTTCTAATTGTATAGAGATTAGTTAGGGCATCATACATCTTCTTGGATGAGTCAAGATTCACTATATAAGGTATCAAGTGGTCTTTGATGGAGTCCACAATGATACTCATAGCATTGGGGTCATTGTCTTTGAACTTCTACATTGCTGCAACATGCTGAGGATCCTTCTCTTTTCCTTGTTCACATTGTGGTTCCACAACATTTCCTTTTACGATATCCAAGACCTTGTTCTTAGCAAGAATAAGATCTACCCTTGTCTTCCACGTTCTAAAGTTAGTAGTGTTAGAATATTGTGCTCGTTTCACCATAGACAATGCTACACCATTGTCACCCAACCATAGGCTCAAAGCTACCCCCGAGCACCTTAACCTTTGTTAGATAGAATAATTATGGGAAGCCAGACTAGAACCAACAGATAAACCAAGAGAGCACACCTTCTCCAAGGTAGGACACAAGTAAGAGTACCAAAAGGCCGAACAAGAGTGCGTTGCACCACTGTAGCTGCTGCTGCTGCTCCTCCTCTTCCAAACTTGCACACTAGTTCTGTTGCTACTGCACTTCTAAGATATGCGCACCAATTGAGTGTGTGTTTTTACCAAATGAGCGAAATCATCTTCTATTTATACTAATCTGACTAGTTGAACAAGTGTCTCTTCAAGCAGGGCCGACCTGTCCTTTTCTACATAAAATACTTCAATATTACTTATTCTGCTGAGTCGACTTGTATTCCAGGGTTTTCACACATATGTTTAGGTTTTCTCATGCTTTTAGAATACTCTATTCTAATCAAAAGTTTATCCATGGAGGTTAATACCTCCCACAGCTACCAAAACATCAACATTCCCTCTTAGCTAGGGAGGTATTTAACCATGATGTTACATTTTGGTCTTCATAGCCTTGCTTGCTATGCCATGATCCTCTCGACATCATTATGGAGACCATGCTACTAGTAGCAACATTACGTCACACATGACTACACCCATGTGGACCTAACAATCTCGTCTAGGGGCCACAACCCGCTAGAGAACACTAGAGCTACACCTCATAGTGTGTGTCACCATCATTGTCATGGGATACACCCGCATGACATGCTCACCCATGGCTACATCCATGTCGTGAGTATCATCATTACTATCATCATTATCCATCCATCTCACATGGTCTTGCAAACCAATAACATCACCAAAGCTACACAGGCTATCTCATGATCACCCAGATCATATTACGAGCAACACCATCACAACCAAACAGGTTCTCGATCACGCCACAAGCGTACCAAACTGTCTCACTGGTGTAGCAACAACTCGACATACAAGACCATCTCACTGGAGTAGCCTACAACTCGGCATAAAGCCTACAACTTGGCGTGATGCCTACAACTCGACATAAGGCCTACAACTTGGCATGAAGCCTACAAATCGGCACAAAGGCCTACAACTCAACACAAATGCCTTCAACTCAACACAAAGCCTACAACTCAACACGAAGGTCTACAGGCCTAGAACTCGACACAAAGGCCTACAAGATCCTTCTTTTCGAATTCTGCCATCAACTCCCTCTAACTGAGAGAATCCTCAAACCACGCTTCCATCTGGTGCATGCCCCTATGCATCCTACAAAGTGTCATGAAACCTTGCTTCTTCTTGATCATTGACTCCCTCTGAAGTTTAACTCCCTCTAAGTCCTTTCAAGTCTAGCTTTTCTGTGGTAACCTTCTTGGAATATGTAGGATAACCTACCCGAAACAGGAACAACAAAAGCAAATGTATTTCCAATATAATAACATTTTATATAAGAACATACCAATTTCATGGTAATTCATTATAGCATTACCAAGGTGTCCTGCTTGAGAACAAGAAAAAGAAACATCTCCTAGAGGAGATGTTAGTTCATATTGCAATTAAGTAAAATACACATTTATATTAATAGTACATGCTACTAAGTATTCATTTGTTCCTAGCATTAATAAAATCTAAAGGATTGCAATACTCACTTAAGCAATAATAATAAAAATATCGAACCTAATATGCAAACCTAGAGTCTGGCTATTGTTCTGCTTGAGTTGTTTTTCTTCCGAGACAAGTATTCTTTCCAACGTGGATAGTGTGTTGTTCCTCTGAATGTATTAGATTTGAGATCTTTATGGCTCTATGGTTGCTTCTTGGACAAAGATCCCTTCTCTTTCCAGAGATTCAGATCTACAGTAGTTGCTTTTTATTGTTTCTCCTACTCCACGTTCATGTGCTTGGAAGCTCCAAAAATCAAACTCTTCATCCGTTGATGTCTACTCTTCAGTATGTGGTTCCATAATTTTTCCCTTTGTTCTTTGCAAGGTGATGCCAACCCTTGTCTTCCATGCTCTACCAAGAGACCATGCTTCTGCCACGTCACTTTGATTTCATGGAGGAAGTCATGATTGTCTTTGACTTTGACCTTTACCAGTCTTTTCACTTTGACCCAAAAATTCAACTTTGACGTTTCTGATCGCTGAGGGCACCAGGAGTGCACTGGGTTAGGGTGCACTAAGATATCCAAGAATTATGCCAAACACTTCACTTAAAGTGCCTGAAAAAACATGTTAGGGTTTGTTGTTGTTGCAAGATCATAAACCCTAGATGCAACTCCAATTGTGCTACTGTTGCTGCTCCTCTTCCAAACTTGCGCACTACTTCTGCTGCTACTGCACTTCTAAGATATGCGCAACAACTGAGTGAGTGTGTTTTTACCAAATGAGCTAAAGTGCCTTTTATTTATACTAATCTGGCCAGGTGAACAAGTGTCCCTTCAAGCAGGGCCGACCTATCCTTTTCTACATATAATACTTCAATATTACTTATTCTACTGAGATGACTTGTCTTCGAGGGTTTTCACACATCTGTTTAGGTTTTCTCCTCCTTCCGAAATATTCTATTCTAGTCAAAGGTTTATCCATGGAGGTTAATACCTCCCGCAGCTACCAAAACATTAACAAGTAGCTCCCTCTAGCTTGTTCTCTGATTTCAAGACTAAAGACATTGTTGTACAATATCAAGAAAGAAAGGTGTTCTTCTAGATTTCTTCAAGCACTGTCTTATCAGGGTTCAAGTATAGTGGATAATAGTACTTTATTTCTGAAAACTGGTAATTACTTATAATGATGTTATATTTATTTTCTTACTTTTATCTTAGCATAGCAATTACACTTTAGAAATTCAATGATACAAATACAGTGCAACAGTAGATCAATATAGCAAATATAGACACAATGGTGTATCCTTGGAAAACCCTTATAGGGAAGAAAAATCCAGCATAACCTTTCACTAGATAAATCTTTGAAATACAACAAGAGATACATATAGACTATGGACTATGGTCACACCTAGCTTCCTCCTCCAAGTCAAACCCTAGACCCCCAGATCAGTAACAACAAGGAAAACTTGGCCCAACAACAACAATAATAGCAGTAGTAGGAAAAAAATCTGCAAACTGAGAGAGAGAGAGAGAATCCGTCAAACATGTGAACTGATAGAGAGAGGAGATCCCCCACGTGGGATCTGAAGAAGAGAAGGAGAAGGACGAAAAGATGCTAAAAAAATCTTCGCTTGGATTGCCCAGTAGCTTGCTTGAGAGAGTGATTTGAGTGTGTCCAAATGAGAGATTCTTCCTTCAATATATAGTGATCTGTCTAGGGTGAATTGTCTCTTCAATAAGGCTGACTTGACTTGGAGAGGTGCCAATGAGCCAAAATACAAAATTTAAATTTACAAAAAAATGCCTCTCAAAAATACAAATGAGGGTTTGACTCGAAAATGGCTTTTACATGTCTTGAGCATTTAAATATGCTTTACAATAAAAACGAGACGAATAATAAATATTATGAAGAACGACCATAGCTACAATTTCAACATTTTTTGTTAAGTTAGTTGATATTTAGAAATCTTTCAAAAAAGTTCATAATAAACATTGGCTAGTTTAGTGTAGTTCTCTGTCCTATTGAACCACATAAACCAAGGAGTTGTCTAATCTTGTAGCAAATGACCCTCTAGTTATTGAAATTCGATGATATTGAAAGTTAGAGTTCACATCAATTTGATATTTTGATCAAATTTTTGATTATCTCGGTTGATTTATAGTTGGGAAAAACCCCGTAAGGACATCATTCCACCATGCATTGATCTTAGATCATGGTATAAATCTACTCATGATGGAAGCCTTTGTTGAAGCCCATGATGTTATATATACACATTGAATAGTCATGTGTTGAATAGCAAGTGAAGTTATATATACACATTGAATAGCCATGTGTTGAATGGCAAGTGAAGTTATATATACACATTGAATAGTCATGTGTTGAATAGACATGACTTTTGGGGGTAGTTTACATATGTCAAACCTATATGTGCTTATATGTTATTGTTATGATTAATTATTATTATAATGTACTAAATGCATTTATGTATGTCACACGCTCAATTAGGTTTAACTTGATTTTGTGAATCAAAATAATGAAAAATTATCTATTATATTGGTGGAAATGTTATATTTAAAATTTGTCACCAGTTGTTGAACAATGATTTAAGGCCAAATGCCTTCATAACGTGGAAGGACCATGTGTGGTAATAACATCATTCTCTTTCTGAGATGTGATCCACAGGGCCATATGTATGGATTTGGTGTTTTCTATTTATTTTATGATAAATTGTAATCTCCTCGATAAAACGACTAAGAATTTCCTTAGTGTTGATCCAAAGTCCTTGATATGAGTCTATCCATGAGTTGTAGTATATTTATAATGCCTACGTGCATAAGAATTTCCTTATTGTTGATCCAAAGTCCTTGATATGAGTCTATCCATGAGTTGTAGTATATTTATAATGCCTACGTGTATAAGAATTTCCTTAGTGTTGATCCAAAGTCCTTGATATGAGTCTATCCATGAGTTGTAATATATTTATAATGCCTACATGCATCATTTAACTGGAAAATTAAAAGTTTCCTTCTCAAAAGTGACCCATAGGTATGGAATTGATGTTAGCGGTTGTAAAGCACCGATTTGATTTGATTATTTTTGTTAATTAGAGTCTCAAAAGTAAATTGCTAAAGTTTCCTTCTCAAAAGTAACCCATAGCTATGGATTTGATGTTACCGGTTGTAAAGCACCGATTTGATTTGATTATTTTTGTTAATTAGAGTCTCAAAAGTACATTGCTATAATTGGGATTACACATGCTCTTGTCATTCTTAAATCAAAGAATTCCATACGCATAGCCTGTAGATATAAACTAATATACATTAGTGTGGTGTCACTATAGCAAGCCATTTCCAGGTCACTTTTTGAAGACAACATTAAAATAAAAGTAAACTGATATACATTAGTGCGGTGTCACTATAGCAAGCCATTTCCAGATCACTTTTTGAAGACAACATTAAAATAAAAGTACTAGTTTGACAAATGAAATGTTAATTCTAGATTGCATTGTCTATGTGCTACACAAGTCATCAATGGAATATGTTTAAATGATGAATAAATAGAGCTATTTATTGTCCATTAAGAGCATAATACCTTTCCGAAAGTAATCAATTGATAGTGAAGTTCATATCTGTTCAAAAAAAGGGGGGGGGGGGAATTAGAAAAGGTAAGATACATTGATTTAATTGAAATCACTAAAATTCATCATCTCACACATCACATTTCATTTCATAATAAGAATTTTATTTGTTTTCCATACTCCAAAAAGGATACATTCCTCCTATGTTTGGTCAAGTTAATAGCAAACCTAGAGGAGCATAAAATACATATACCAAGAAAATAGAAAACATCTCCATAAATATGAAGAATTGGGAAATAATCTAAACTTAAATGCAAAGTACAAATGCTAATTTTCATCATGACTCAATATCAATAGTTGATTTTTATATCAATCAACTACTTGTAGTATTAAAATGTGTTCAAGGTCAAGGTCAAGGTCAAGAAAATGGCAAGTCACTTCACCCTCCCATCGCTATTGATTTGATGAATGACAATTTGTTGAATAATGGAGTATAATAAGGACAAGTAATGGCATGCTTTTATCATTGATCTCGATGGTATAGAGAATTTCTAGAATTATATTGCAATCTAAACCTAATTATTAAATACATAATATTAATTTTCATGACAACTCCATTAAAATGTTATTGAAAATATTATCTAAATGTCTAAAATACACAAATAATGTTAGATGCAAAAATTTAAATCCTTGAAGACAATGAACAATGAATTTTTAATGTTGTTACGCAGAAGAAGTTGCATGAATGCATAAAATTCACATAGTAAAACTATTAACAAGCTTAAATAATCATATTATTATTTATGTATTAAACTCCTAAAAATATCAATGGTAAGTAAAAATTTATAGAATTGGGGTGGTAGGGCCTTGGGTGGTGAGGTGTCATCTTTGACCTTGAGAGAAATAAGGAAATTGTGTTAAGCCCCTAAACAAAGCCCCATGTTAAGCCCTAAATATTGAGTTGTTATATTTCTATTGTTATATTACTATTATTGGCTAGACCTTTTAATTATAATTGTACCTTTGGTCTCCTATATATATACACCAAGGAGACCTAGTTTTATGATCATTTCATCTTGTACATTTATCTATTGTAAAAGGAGGTTGCCCCCTCGAAGAGGCTTCACATTCATTCTTATCTCTTTTTCAAGGTGTGAAGTTACTTCTCTTTCTCTCTCTCTTCTTATGCTAATTTCGTCATTTGGTGCATAATGAATTGAGTTTGCATGGGGGATAAGAATTTCAACCAATAAGGAGCTAGAAGTATTTAAAGTATAGAGGGGATTACTTTTTTTAAAAGAGAAAGGGTATGAAAAGCATTTGTGGTTGGAGATTTGAAAATAATCCCACAATCCTTATATCACAAAATCCCTCTTTGTGACTTCAAGCTATCCAAACTCACTCAAAGAGCCTTAATGGTGGCCCAAAATTATGAGATAATCAAGTTTTTCACATCTTGAAGGAAACATAAGCTCACATGTGAGTAGGCTAATAAAACGGCTTGTTTGCAAGTGGGGAATTTTAAATTAAATGGGGGGATTATCATCCTACCCCCTCCATGACATGGAAGCCCATAATGTTGACCATGCATCACATAGACACTTGTCTCATCATGTAGCATCACATGGATGGTAAGTTAAGCAAGCCATGACATGGAAGCCCATAATGTTGACCATGCATCACATAAACACTTGTCTCGTCATGTAGCATCAAATCGATGGTAAGTTAAGAAAGCCATGTCACCTTCCATGCTCCTTGCCCAACTCACTTGTGTTAATGTTTGTACAAATTTCAAGGCATGCATGCGTTATTTTATTATTTTATAGAGGATGGAACACTTTTCTAGGGCACACCTCCTTCGATTGGTTGAGAATCAATGTTGAGGCATAATTTATTTGAGCATTGATGAGGTTGACCAACATTAGCACAACTTCCTAGGGCACACTTTATATGGATGATGTTTATATTTCTTGGTGGGTTGGGGTGGCTCCATTGCACACTTTTCTAGGGCACACCTCTCATAGGTGATTTTTCATCATCATTCCATGGATATTTAAGCTACAATCGACATTGTTTCAACTAAATTGGAAAGTGACCTCACCTCTTTGATTCATAATTTATATTATTCTATTTGGAGGTTGTTATGGAAGAGTCTTCTTGATGGGTGTGTTGCACTTGGAGGGCTACTTGTGTCGTTGTTGCGCGAATTTACTTGGTCCTATTTCTATATTTGGATGGTTTTATTGGGAGGGCATACATGTGGAGACATTCAAGTTGCTATTTTGGGAGGTTAACCACTTCTTTCGTTGTGGAGCACTCCATCTAGTTGGAACTTTGCATATTTATCCATGGAGTTGGTTACCTTGGGATTCACATGTGTGGATTGGTTGCATGCATCCTTTTGACCACTTGTTATTTTGGGATGGTGGTTATGGAACATTCTCCTAGAAAGATTATTTTATTGTTTTCTTACTCATGGAACTTGGAGGGTAGACTTAGTGAGCTCTTCTAGGTGGACCTTGAGCACATCCTCCCATGTTAAACATAATTTATTGTATTTTTGCATGCAAGCACCTTAGAGCACATTGTATGTGAACCATTCGATACCTTCACATGGTAATATGCCTATTTTAGGTGGTGTGCCCTCTCTTGGAGATATGTGGGGCAACCTCTCTTGGATTTTTATGGGAGGCTTTTATGTTTGCACTACTTTCATATGTTGCGTATTGTTGTAGGAAACCCTACTAACATGTTATGAAGGCCTTGTAATAGAGCATTTGTCATTTGGATAGTCTAATTTGAGGATATAGTCCTTTTCATATCTATTGGTGTTGTAATTAATCTTGCATCTAAAAAACTTGGTTGTTGCTAGAGTAATATGACATCATCTTCATAACAATGCTTAAGAATGGCACCCCTAGCTTTCAAAGGTTATTGTTTTGCAATATTTTTCAGCAAGATAAGGCTAATTTGTGGCACATGTATAACAACCTTTGTTTTCCTTACATATTCATGCACTCGTCCTCTTAGATCCATGCCTTTTTTACTCCATTTTTAAATATTCATGCATTCACCCTCTTAGATCCATTCCTTTTTTACTCCCATGTTAAACATAATTTATTGTATTTTTGCATGCAAGCATCTTAGAGCACATTGTATGTGAATCATTTGATACCTTCACATGGTAATATGCCTATTTTAGGTGATGTGCCCTCTCTTGGAGATATGTGGGGCAACCTCTCTTGGCTTTTTATGGGAGGATTTTATGTTTGCACTACTTTCATATGTTGCGTATTGTTGTAGGAAACCCTTCTAACATGTTATGAAGGCCTTGCAATAGAGCATTGTCATTTGGATAGTCTAATTTGAGGATACAATCCTTTTCATATCTATTGTTGTTGTAATTAATCTTGCATCTAACAAACTTGGTTGTTGCTAGAGTAATATGACATCATCTTCGTAACAATGCTTAAGAATGACACCCCTAGCTTTCCAAGGTTATTGTTTTGCAATATTTTTCAGCAAGATAAGGCTAATTTATGGCACATGTATAGCAGCCCTTGTTTTCCTTACATATTCATGCATTCACCCTCTTAGATCCATGCCTTTTTTACTTCATTTTTCCCAAGATTTGGTAGGCATTAGTATTGGGGTTTCCATCACCCTTATTGTTCTCAAACCATTCATTTTTCCACCTATACTACAACCACTTTTTTTGTTAAGGCTTACTCTTCAAACATCACCTAGAGCCTCCATTCCATAGCCTTAACAATCCTATCTATAGGGAAGCTCCCCTTGTGTTGGAAAATATCCAACCTAAAGTCTGGGGAAGAGTTGCTAAGGTGACAGTGGGCAACCTTCCTGAGTTACATAAAGCTATCGCCTTGGTGCTTGGGACTTTACACTTTGTGGGTGCTAGATTTTGTTGTACCATCTTGTAAAGGTCTTCTTACAAGAGGCTCACAATACCTTCATTGCACATCCACCTTATCACGACTCATAGTTTGACCAAAGCCTAATATGATTGTAACCTTGATTAATGGTATTCATGGAACATGTTGGAGTGTTTCTACTTGAAATAATTCAAATAGGGTTGTATTATATAATCTGCTTTGTTGTGAGTTGGTTACCATATTTAATTATTTGTCTCAACTTTTAAATGGAATGGTGATTTGAGTGAGAGGGAAATATATTCTCCACTTTAACAAAAGGGAGTCGAAGGCTTCAATCATAGAAAGTGAGCAATAAATTTATTAAAAGAGTATTCAGATTTTGTCAATCATAGGAAGTGAACAATAAATTTCTTAAAAGAGTATATGGATTTTATCTATGAGAAGCATACTTCGAGATTGTCATAAATTTCATTCACTTGCCATTTTATTTTCTTTAATAATGTTATTTTAATTCAAGACCACGTATTTCCAAGCAATGTGTTTCTTTATATGTGTTAAATTAGCCTTGCAAGTGCACTTATGTATTTGTTTTTCAACGAACAAATAAAGGATAGAAAATTTACAGTGTTCGTTGATTGAGAGTACATAATCGAGGCCATAAATATCTTTGGATGGAATCCAAAACAGGGTACCTACAAAAACGAAAATGTTTTCATGTTTTAGTCAACATAAACTTGAAATAAATTTCTATAAAATAAATATAATACAATAATTCTATATGCTTATATTTGACAATCCTAATCAATTATTTAGGTTTTGAAACAATCACTTAATTGATTCGAGTAATCATTTACAATAGTAAAAATTTCTCTATAAATACTTTGGAAGCAATAAAACAATACTTCATTATCAAACTTCTATAATCTCACTTACTGTTCTAGAAGATGAATTTGAACACTTTCGGGGAGTGGCTCGATTGGCACCCATCCGAGGCGCACACATATCCTACCAACATTAGTGTCAACCTGATAACAATACAATACATATTTCCCTTTAGCATCGTATGAGAAACCCAAGTTCAAAGGGATGCCAATATCCCATGTTTGATGTAAAACTATGGGTTTGTGCAATGAAAATAACTAGAATTGGCACTAATGTCATAAGAAGATATGCTTGTAGGATAATCTTAGATATCAATATGTTAGTCAAGCATGGTCAAAATATTATAACAATACAATACATATTTTCCTTTAGCATCCTATGAGAAACCCAAGTTCAAAGGGATGCCAATATCTAATGTTTGATGTAAAACTATGGGTTTGTGCAATGAAAATAACTAGAATTGGCACTAGTGTCATAAAAAGACATGCTTGTAGGATAATCTTAGATATCAATATGTTAGTCAAGCATCGTCAAAATATTATAACTTTCTAATGCAAGTTCATGAATACCATAAATAAAAATGCATTCCACTCAACGTGCATCAACAATCATAACAAACTTTGCATTCTTTGTCCTCTTAAGTTAATAATATGAAATCAAGTGGCAGATTCTATAGAATGTCCTTTTTTTGGCATGAGTCATTTGAAACTTTTTTTTGGCATGAGTCATTTCAATCAAGTTTCTATTAGATAAAATCAAACAAATAACCAATCATGGTTTTTGAACAATTACAACACCTCATGACAAACTTTGCATTATTTGTCCTCTTAAGTTAATAATATGAAATCAAGTGGCAGATTCTATAGAATGTCCTTTTTTTGGCATGAGTCATTTGAATCAAGTTTCTATTAGATAAAATCAAACAAATAACCATTCACTATTTTTGAACAATTACAACATCTCAATGTATAGCTTCTAAATAGGTGGATTGCTCCAAGGTGTATTAGAGTGAAGATTTTCACATAGCCCTCAAGAAGGTAGGAGCTATTTTTGAACAATTACAACATCTCAATGTATAGCTTCTAAATAGGTGGATTGCTCCAAGGTGTATTGGAGTGAAGATTTTCACATAGCCCTCAGGAACGTAGGAGAATTTCCTTGCACAAGCCCTATTGCTTACAATCTTAGGTAAGGAATGTTGAGGCACTATGTATAGTGTAGCACTCCATGTTAGATGGTGAAGAAATGGATTGACCTGGGAGCTAAGAAGGTAGGAGATTTGCCTTGTACAAGACCTATTGCTTACAATCTTGGGTAAGGAATGTTGGGGCACTATGTATAGTTTAACACTCCATCTTAGATGTTGAATGAATGGATTGACTTGGGAGCTATTGGCTATAATGATATATCCTTGCTAGATTTTTGTTGGTTACGTAGATACCGAGATGGTGAAAATGGTACATACCTAGTTTAAATATATACATTATTACACATGATTGATTAGGCACTTGCCTATGGATTTTATGAATGTGATATACAGTGGCATTCTTCACATTGCCACATGGCGTAATGGAAATTTTGGCTAAATTGATGTAGAGGTCTTGTTATAAACCACAACTACATATTGTTTTCTTATATTCTTCATAAGCGGATTTTAGTCACTAATGTTTAGGGTAATGCACATCTCCTATATGGTAATGGGATAGAACCTCCCACCCCAAATGCTTCTTTGGGAGTTTACTAGATGTCAGTTCTAGATAATTCAAGGACAAATTAACCTTTCAAAACCAAATAGTGTTGAGCGCAAATTTAATGTGTGTTTTTTTGTGTATGAAACCCAAGGGTTATGTATGGATAGGTAAGTATCACATTTACACAATTTTCATTTGATTTGACACTTTGCACTTATGATATTTTATTGTATTGTATGTGTTGTCTTGGATTGACTATGGACCCAAGTAAGCACCTTTGACTTGTAAATTATTACTCATTTGTATTTATACATCTCTTTAGATTGTTGTTAAAGAATGAGCCAGGGATAAACATACAATGTAATTATCCTACAATGGTTACTACTAGAAAGCTTTTAGCTTGCACATATCTTGTGTACTTCACTCTGGCCCAAGGGAAGGACCTTGCCCCACCCCCCCCCTCCCCCTCCTTGAGCATTTGCATTAGGAGGAATTGAGGTTCCCTCACATGTACCTTCATGTGAGACATTCTTCCTAGGGTTTTGGTTCTCAACAAGTCTAGCACTTTTGCCTTTGTAATATAGTTTTGCATTCTACTCTTTGATTTTAAATTCTAGATACTAGATCTTATAGATTAGATCTATTTTATCTTGCTTTTATAGGAGCGACCTTTCTACTTCCACTTTGTATTGACAAAGATGTACTTAGCAGTCCCATTGACCGATTTGTGGTCAGTCCCATTGATCAATTTGTGGTCATTTGATGTACATGAATAAAATTATCTTATTTTATCCCTTGTGGTTATGCTTATTATCTCATTGTGATTTGGGACACTTTTTGTCATAATAATAATGCATGTACTTTCTTAAGTCCCATTAGATTGAAATATTTAGATCACTTGTTAAATTAGTGTAGCTATCTTAAGTGTCGTTATTATAAATACATCGATGTCCTTATGCGCTAGTACATGCATAGTACTCCAAACACCAATATTTCACAAGGACGTGTCCTTGTGAAAGGGGGATGAGGGGAAGATTTGGAGGTGTCTTGAAGACTACCTGTAGAAGTTGAGGCATTTTTCGACCTTTATTGGGAATGGTTAGGCATCCCCTACTAAGGGTGTCAAACTTTAAAACCATTATTTTTCTTTCTATTTAGAGGACGTGTTACTACATAAAATGATGTTCAAAATTTAGGTGAACATACAATTGTGTGCTTCACCGCGTGCATTTTCAGACATAGTAGAAGTTGTGTACTATCCATACTAGATGTGGTGTGTACTGTATATAGGGAGGGTAATATGGGGTACCTAAGGAGGTACGGGAGATGATGAATGTAATGTCCATAATCATGGAAGAGGCCCACTTGATAGTTGGTGGGTAATAAATAGGTCCACTAAGTAGTTAGATAAAATAATAAAATAATGAGGGGTAATTGGCATGGACCCAGTATAACTGTATAACTGTATTGAATATGTCGAAGATTGTACTATAACAAGTATGGCTTGTCAAGTGAATCCTTCTATAAGGAGTATTTGATGATGTTAATGATCTAGGTGGATATCGGTGGCTGCCCACATATTCCACTAGCTCAAAATACAGTTTCCATCTTGGCAGTTTTTCTACAGTTTTTCGGGTCCAAAACTTTTGGGGTCGTTTTAAGGCCCTAAACGACATTTTTTTGACGTAGCAATCCCCAATAAATACTAGAGGCCTATATTGGGCGGTTCAAAATATGTACTCCTCGACTAGACCTTTCTAACAGGGTACCAAGCGCCCTAAACAAAGATTGTATGCAAAAGTTACGCCCTCAGGAAGTTGATGTATCAACTACCCCCATCAAGGCCCATAAACCTTTTGACGTTTTATCTCCTAGGGTTAGGGTTTTGGATGTGTTAACCCTCCAGCCTTGGGGTAACCAATGAGATCATGTCTCGAGGCCCATAGGTAGTAGACATGGAGTGTCGAGAGTCAGATTGACCAACAGAGCCCACATTTGGCAAATAGAGCCCCTCCTTACACCACCACTCATCACCAACAACATAGTAGTGTCCATCACACCGGTTTGGCTCCCAGAGGACGACATGTCTTGCTTCATGAGGTAAGAAGTCCAGTCTCATGTTAAGTGTCACTTTAATATTTGAAGCATTTGAGCATGTTGCAAAGAGTCCTTTCTTGATTCTGGAACGTTTGGTTGGAAATTATATCTTTTGCCTAATTTCACCTTGGTCGTTGACATGGTATCCTAGTATGTTGGTCACCCTTGGGAAAAGGGTTGCTACTGGGGGGTTCCTTGAAGGGTCATCGTACCATCCCTCACTCATAATTGCCACTTTCCACACTTCTTTCCCTCCGTTTCCTCATCTTTTGGGTTTTCAGGTGCATTGATGCCAAGAAGGGCTTGTACCTCATTTCATGGGAAGAAAGGGCTAAAGGCCTAGAGATGTTGTAGCTGACATCATACATAAATGATCGTCCTAAAGTCCTGAGAGCCATGAAATGCTTCTATGAATGAATAAAGGACTTTCAAATAAAAAATGAATAAATGATGTCCCACTTGATGGGGGAATAATTACGGTGTTCTTTAATTTTCAATGCATATGGCACGTTCTAACTTCAAGTGGCATTGTTGTGCTCTTTTTCTTTCCATTGCACATAACACTCAATGTTCAGACTTAATAAAAAGGTAAATAAAGGGCTTGGAAAAATGTTGCATTACACATAAAGGGAACTCAAGGATGTTCAAAAACCTTGTTGTGACTATCAATGATTTTCTGTATATCATGAGAGTAATGAGGATGCCCTTCATTATCCACCTGAACTGATATCAAACATTCTACTGCATATACAATGTCCTCTCTCCTGAAGATGGCCTCCATGCACTTTGTTGTAACCACTTTGGGCACATTACCTGTCATACCCCTCAAGGTGACCCTTTTTCCATTCTCCCTATTGAACGAATATCCATAGTTTTGTAGTTTGTGGTAATGGGCCCCAAAGTACTAAGCCACTATACTCCCAATATCACATTAGTGTCAGGTTGGTCCATCACATAAAAATCTTGTGCCAAGTTTTATCTACCCAATGTGAGGCTCAAACCTGGAATGTACTTGTCACAAGGAATAGTATTGCCCCCTACTACCTGTTGAAATAATGTAACTGCAAAGTGTATTCTTATTATTATTTGATATATTATTCATTGGATCAATCCCCACTGTGGATTGATCATGTCAGCTATTGTAAAAGGACCAACTCCCCTTTTGCAAATTGGTCATAATATAATTGTAATAGGAAAAAGAAGAAGTCGACCCCAGAATATATCAAAGAGGCCCCAAAATATAATAAAGGTGGTTATAACCACCCATATTAAGAAGTCGGCCCTGCCAGTGAAGAGACACTTCACATGTGCCAGATTAGTATAAATAAGGAGGCTAGCGCCTCACTTATACACACCTCACTTGCTCATTGAGAGACAAGTTTCAGAGCTGCTATTGGAGAAGAAAGAGAGAGAGTGACGCATCTTTGGGAGAGGATCTTATGTATTAGCTTGAGTTATCTCTTGGCATTGTATTGGCTATCTATAATAAGGAAGTTTTGTCGGGTTTTATTCCCCTAGAGGGTTTCCCAGGATAAATGTTGTGTCTCTTGTGATTGTGTATTTCTCAATGATCTTGTCTTATGTTGTTGTTATCTATTAAAATGCAAAGAACTATAATAATGGCTTAAACATTAACATGGTATCAGAGCCAAGCTGAAGAAAGCATCTTTCACAAGAGTGAAAAACGTCATTGTTGTCGTACATGCAAATTAGGGCTTTTTGATGTTGAAGCTTTTCAGCCCTAAAACCACCTAGAAAAGTGCGCCCTCACCCAAGGATTACTTTGGCACTCTCAGCGCACCTTTTCAGTGGCTAGATCTCCCGGAAAGTGAAACCCTAGTTTCACAAAGTACCAGAAGTACTGGAGTACCAGAGGTACCAGAAGCACCAGTCCAGAAATCCGCAGATCAAGTTTGGATGGGTAAAAGTTGGATTTTCTCATATCCAAGCACACCAAGCTACTCGCCTCAGCCAAGCGCATCTCCTGGTAAGTTCAGAATTTGATTTTGAGCATTTTCATTTTTTGGTTATTTTCCTAGCTCCAGGTAAAAGATGTATGGAAGCACAAAGCTTGCTGACAAACTGGAAGGGGTGGAAAAATTATGTGCCTAGAAGTATAGGATTGGCTTGATCCTTGAAGAGAATGACCTAGCAAGATTCGCCAAAGAAGAAGTACTAGAACCCGACGATGCTGTAGAAAAAGCCAAGCATCTAAAGGACACAATCAGGGCCAAAAGAATCATTGCAGATACAATCAAAGACCCCCTGATCCGTTATGTGTCATCAAAGAAGACTCTGAAAGAAATGTTTGATGCCCTAAGAAGACTGTACGAAGGAAAGAACATAAACCAGAAGATGAATCTAAGAACTCAATTGAAGGAATACGAGGATGCAGAAAGGAGAAACAATCCACGAATATTTCTCCAGAATCTCGGAATTTAAAGAACAATTAGAAGCAATTGGAGACACCATAGATGAAGACGAGCTCATAATGATAGCTCTTAATGGTCTCACAAGACCTTGGGATGCATTCATCCAAACGATTTGTACCAGAACAAAGAAACTGAAGTTTGACCGTCTATGGGAAGAATGCATTCAAAAAGAAACAAGAGTAGCTAACCGTGAAGCGCTACTAGCAAGAGATGATGATCAAGCCCTAGCTACTCACACCAAAAGAGGAAGGAGGAAACCCTACTTCCAGAAGGAGACTCATAAAGAGCCTCAACCGCCAAACAAATTCAATAATAAAGAATCTCATCCAAGGAGATTTCAGAAGAGAGGACAACGAAGGGAAAGAGATTACTCATCTGTACAATGCTATCATTGTGACAAGATGGGACACATTGCAAAATTTTGTCTAGCCAGACGAGAAGAATACAAGAGGAAACATAAGAGGCACCATGCCCATCCAGTTGAAGATGAAGAGCCACCTGCAAAGATGATAAGAGAGCAGATCAAAGACTATGTCTTAATCTCGACCCTCTCAGGGTTGGTAACACCTGGAGAGGACATGTGGCTCATTGATAGTGGTGCCTCCAAGCACATGACAAGTTAGAGAGACATTCTCTCTTGTATTTCAGAAAAGAAGTTTTCTCAGAAAGTGACACTTGGAGATGATTACCAATATCCCATCAAGGGAGTGGGAGAATCAAGATACAAGCTAAATTCAGGGAACTTAATAAAGATGGACATACTCTTTGTACCAGGTTTGACAAAGAACCTACTCTCAATTTCTTCTTTAGAAAAGAAAGGCTTCAGAGTTGCCTTTATAGATGGAGAAGTCCTCATGTGTGCTAGAGGAGAAACCCTGAATGAAACAATCATCATTGGAAGAGAAGAAAATGGCTTGTATAAGCTAAAGGGTCACTCAGAGGCTACCATGACCCATGCCATTGAAAACTCATGTGAACTTTGGCATAGAAGATTAGCTCACATCAATTACAAGGCGCTACCATACATATGCAAAGCTGTCACAGGTCTACCGGAATTCAAAATTGACCATGAGGGCGTGTGCAATGGATGTGCGCAAGGGAAGAACATCAAGAACCCTTTTCCGAAGAGAGACAACAAAGCATGATGAGTCCTAGAGCTCATTCATTCAGATGTATGTGGCCCAATGCCATCGTCCTCCATTAGTGGATATGTATACTATGTATCATTTATTGATGATTATTCTCGTAAGACCTGGGTGTATTTTTTGAAATCTAAAGATGAAGTGTTCAACAAGTTTAAGGAATTCAAAGCCTTGATAAAGAACCTTTCCGAAAGAAAGATCAAGATACTCAGGTCTGATAATGGAGGAGAATATACCTCAAAAGAGTTCGTGAGCTTCTGCAAAGATGTTGGGATCAAGAGAGAACTCTCAACTCCCTATAATCCTCAACAAAACGATGTAGTTGAACGAAAGAACAGAACGATAATGGAAGCTGTGAAGACTATGATCCATGATCAAGATCTTCCAATGTGCTTATGGGTAGAAGCAACAATGACAGTCGTTTATGTGCAAAACCGATTATCCCATAGTGCACTTGGGTTCACCGGAAAGAAGCCAGAGGTAAGCCATCTCAAAATATTTGGCTGCCCATTTTTTTTACATATTCTGAAATAGAAGAGAAACAAGCTGGAACCTTCAGGAAAGAAGGGAATATTTGTGGGATACTGTGAGGTATCCAAGGCCTTCAGAATTTACATACCAGGTCGCCGCCACATTGAGATCAACAGGGATGTGACTTTTGATGAAGATGCAACACTCAAGAAATCGAGAAGATGCCAGCTTGAAGAAGTACGTGAAGAAGAACCCGTAATCCCCAGAACTGCAGAATCAGTGAGGGAGGTTCCCAGAGCTGCAGAACCAATGAGGGAAGACGTAGTTTCCCCTGATGAGGAAATTCCAGAAGATCATGATATAGTAGAATTTCAAGAACTGCCTCAGATGACAATCCTCCATAAAAGAAAGCCAGCTTGGGCTAGAGAGCTCATTCAAGATGGAGAGAAGTATGGTGTTCCACAAGGAACCACGAGACAGGTGAAAAGACCAAAGCCATTCTCCAGTTATACGACTTTGATGTGTGATCTCCTAGAGAAGGAGCCTACCTGCTTTGAAGAAGCCATTCAGATGAAAGAATGGGTAGATGCCATGATAGAGGAATACCATTCCATAATAAAGAAAGATGTATGGGAAATAGTTCCCAGATCGAAGAGTAAAGACGTCGTATCCTCCAAATGGCTCTTCAAAATAAAACATCCTGCTGATGGAAGTATTGAAAAGTATAAAGCAAGATTCGTCGCTTAGGGATTTTCTCAAAAAGAAGGCATTGACTATGAAGAGACATTCGCTCCTGTAGCCAGATACACTTCGATCAGAACCATCATAGCCCTTGCAGCTAAGATGAAGTGGAAGTTGCACCAGATGAACGCAAAGACATCTTTCCTAAATGGTGTCATCGAAGAGGAAGTGTATATAGAGCAACCCCAAGGATTTGAAGTTGAAGACAGGAAGTCTCATGTGTGTAGGTTGAAGAAAGCATTGTACGGATTGAAGCAAGCTCCTAGAGCTTGGTATGGCCGGATAAACAGTTTCCTGACGAGCTTTGGCTTTACCAAGATTAAAGAAGATTCTAACCTCTACTTCAAGGTTATGAACGATGAGCCAGTGATATTACTCCTATATGTGGATGACTTATTCTTAACTAGAGAAGAAAAGCTCATCACTGAATGTAAGAAGAGACTTGTCTCAGAATTTGAAATGAAAGACCTTGGCCTAATGCATTATTTCTTAGGTCTTGAGGTATGGCAGAGTCCAGAGAGGATCTTCCTTAAACAAGGGAAGTATGCAGTCAAAATCCTAAAGAGATTCGACATGTTGGAATGGAAGTCCATGAATACACCCATGGAAGCAAAGTTGAAGCTGCTAGTTGACACTTCATCAGAATTGATTGATGCCACGCTGTACAGACAGATTATTGGATCGTTGATGTACCTAACGAACATCAGACCAGACATTTGTTTTGTCGTGAACACCTTGAGTCAGTTTCTGGTAGAACCCAGACATGTTCACCTAGTGGCTGCAAAACATGTGATGAGGTACCTTAAGGGTACAATAGATTGTGGTCTCAGCCATGATGGGGATCATG